>VMDR010001493.1:41867-124404 GCA_007922815.1 Macrotus californicus | reverse complement strand
GGGCACTACTCCCCTACCTGCACAGGTACACACTCCCCCACCTGCACAGGTACACACTCCCCCACCTGCCCAGGTACACACTCCCCCACCTGCACAGGTACACACACTGCCATGCTCCCGGCCTCCCTAGCAAAGGTGCGAGTGTGGACAAGTCCAATCATTTCAAGTAAGAACACGTTTCCGCTTTGCAAACACAAATTCAGGGTCAGCTTCCTGGATGCTTTATAAATCAAGAGAAAAATACGGAACAGTAGCAAAATAAAAATGATACATCTTGACCACGTATCCTAAGTTGAAATTAAATAATTACCTGCTTTTGGTCACTGTCTCATCTCAGGGAAGCTCAGTTTAGTCTAAGGGGCCAATTCAACAGCTGTCACGACCAGCCGAGACCCGGAACAGAAGTGGACTGTGACCCCCACAGAAAAACGAATTGCACTAATTTCCTGGGTCTGACACCAAATCCGAATGTGAGCTGTTTACTGAAATGGGAACCGGCTAAGTCTGAGATTACTTCCCAGATAAGTCTGAGATTACTTCCCAGACGGCACACCTCAGGGGGCGGGCTCTAAAACTCAGAGAGCAAAACAAATCAGAGACCCAACTTGAACACAACGAACGCTTCTTCCCAGGGAGCTGACCAAGGAAGACGCGAGAGAAACAGACAGATTACAAACGCTCGTTTCAAAGGCCACCTTCTGACACGGCGAGCTTCAAAGCCATGAAGCCCGCCGTTATCCCTGCCACGGAGACTGCAAGATCCTTCTGCTCCGTGCGTTTTGAGCAGAAGAGGAAGTTGGGAGTTCAGAATTCTAATGGCAAAGGGAAGGACAGAGGAGACGTGGCGGGAGTCGCTCTGCAGGGATGGGAAACCCCGTAGCTCTCGAGACTTGTTTCAGTTCTAGGAAGAGACCCCGAGCTGCGGGCGGTCCTCACACCCTTGCTGCCAAACACAGCCCGCGCCCAAGTGCGGGCCCCAGGCCGGCAGGTACGTTACCTGTGGAGAGCTGCGTGGGGAGGGGGTTCATCTCCTTGTCCACCATCTTCTGGTACAAAGCCCGCAGGCTGAAAGGCTCCACGGTGAAAGGCAAGGTCCCCGTCAGCATGGCATACATGTTCACACCTCTGAAAAGAGACGCCACAGCATGAGACCAGAGTGAGGCCCCGGGGTGTCTCCATCCTGTCCCTTTCTAGAACCCTCTAGAACGCTCAGCACCACCCTGCCCCGACCAAGGGGAAAGACCCAGGCAAGGGCGGGGCTGTGGCGGTGTGCATGCTGGATGACAGCGAGAAGAGGGGTCTGGGGATCTCCAAGAGCTGCCCCGAGGAGAGGCACACCGTGCCCCTTCCTTCTGCAAGGAAGTCCAGACCACATTACCTGGGAAACACCCGGGCGTGGCAGGAGCCCCGAACAACCGTAGTTTGGTCATTGTGTGGTTGTCCAGGTGTGGTTCACCAGGCAGAGCCGGGGGGTGGGCAGACCAAACAGCTCGGGGCTGGGTCTGCGTGGGGCACAGGTCATAGCCCAGCTGGTGTGCCCAGTGACTGCTCAGGCCGGTGACTTGAAGCCCACCCAGCACCGGACTCTGCTCTTTCCTGGACTCCCGGCCCAGCCTGGAACCAGGGAGAGTCCTTGCAGGAGATGAGTGTCTCCTAACCACTCCTGTTCTTCACACCGTTGTTCTGCCACCCAGCCCTGGCTGGTCTCTCAGGTGTGGTTGGAATACCCTCTGGACAGGCTTCTCTGCTTATCTCCAAAGCCAACCGAGAAAACTGCAGCATCTTCCTGGAAGGTGTTTGTTTTCCTGACACAGGAGCCTAATACCCTCTTGATGAGACTTCCTGACTGGGGCGAAGCGTCGCCCTGCCAAGCGGCCTCCAGCGTCCCAAAGCACCCAAGGGAATGTGTTTTAAAAACAGGCAGTCGGATTTCCAGTCAAAACAAGACCCAGGAGGCGGATTTCAGTTAACTAAGACCCTGGGGGCCCCACGCCACTGAGGTGTCCAAATTACGCCGTTCCCACCAGCAAGTGCGGCCCACGCCCAGCTGGACCTCCTCCCGAGATCGCCGATGGGTGCTGGGACCGGCCCTGCTCTGTCCCTCGCAGCAGAGTCGGGAGACAGACACGCACACACACAGGGCCATCCATTGCACAAGTACGTGCTGGCTGGCTCTCTGCCCCAGGCAGGGGTACAGGTGTCGGGAGGGGGGACCGGACAAGGTCCCACCTTCTTGGATGGGGGAGACATGATCAACAAGGAAACAAAAATAAGTGAACCCCTTCTGGGAGGTGACAGGTGCAGAGGGAACAGGAAAATGCTGAATGGCCCTGCTTTTGACCTGGAAAGAGGGGTGACCAGAGGTAAGGGAGACAGAACTGAGGAAGCTGGGAGGAGCCAGTCCTGGGGGAGGAGCCAGTCCTGGGGGAGGAGCCAGTCTGGGGGGAAATATGGAGGACTAGGCCAGGTGACCTTTAGGATGGGAGGGGGGGTAGGGGGGAGGGGAAGCATTTTGGCTATGTTGGAAACATCCTTGCTTTGGAGAATTCTGAGAGATCAAGAAGCTTAGAGGGCCCCCAAGCCGTATAACTTTGGCACCTAAGGGGTCTTAGACACATTGACTAATGGATGGAAAACCCTGAACACCCCACAACGCTGTCGTTGGGAACCATGAACAGCCGCTGACCCCGCTGTTTCCAGCCTCCAGCGTGGCAGTTCCATTCAGGGCGACTCCACACGTGACGAGGGGCTTCCCCACATAAGGCGAAGTCCACAGCGGCCACCCATCGAAGAGGGGCAACACCAGGCGACCCTGCTGGGCTCACCTGTCGTGCTTCCATTGCGGTTCTGAGTCCAAACCTCACGCCGGGGCTGTTCCCACGGGTAGGTGTACCCCCCCAAACAGTGTCGCCCGAACTGAGGCACCTGGACACATTCCAGGGGCTCTCGGGCTCCACTTTTCACCCCCTTTGGGAACGTAGGTAACAAAGCTTCAGGAGCGAAGCCCCACCGGGCCGCCTGCACGGCCGCCTGACCGCGCTCACCTCCACGTCACAGCCTGCTCCTTTGTGTGTTTTCCACCCCGCACCTTTCGCCAAAACATATCACGCTCACTGGGGCTAGTGAAGGAGGGGAGGCGGCCGTCTGTCAGCAACGTCCCCGTGCGTCTCTGTGGGAAGGAAGGCCCGAGTCCTGCGGCGGTTCCAGAGCCTGGTCCACAGGCAGCACACCTGGGACCTCCAGGTAGCCAGCCCTCGGCCCGCCCCAGGCCTGGTGACTCCGGAAATCGGGCCGGGCCACCACGAGAGGGACGAGGGGTGAGTGGCCCCAGGACGCCCGACCCCCAGAGCCCACCGCCCAGAGCGAGAACCACCCTGGCTCTGATGGGCGGAGGCGCGGCGGGCAGCCACTGCGGCCCCTCGGAGCATCTGGGGTTCTTTCAGATCTGCTGGTAGTTACCTCGTAAGTTGTCTTTGGTTTCTGCACAGAGCCGTAAATAAAAGGAGTTTAACTTTATGTTCATGAACATCAAGTAAAATTTAAATAAAAATAATGAGTGAAGGAGAGGGGTTACCAAGAATGCTCTTCCTTTACAAGAAGGCTGTACTATACTCAAATTTTAAGCAATCTGCCCTATGATCTCTTTGTTCCTTTTCAAATTATCAGAGGTTTACTCAGAAAGTCACAGAGGGAGAAGTGAGCCACCTGGGGCGTGCAGGCTCAGGAAACGAGTTACAGAAGCCAGGGGGCCCTCGGGCTTAGGAGAGGGAAAGGCCAACCTAGTGCGCCCGGTAAGGGGTGGGAGAGGAGGGGAAGGGCACCTGCGTGCTCTGAGTGCGTCCCCGATCTTTTATGCAGGGTCCCGCAGAAGTGAGGCCTGCTTGAGTGTGGTTGATCAGGCCATAAGGTGGGTGTCATAATTTCTAGTTTGAATGTGAACATTTCACCTAAAGTATCTATCCCATGGTGCACTTGAGTGTGATGTTATGTTACAGAATGACATGCTTATGATTTTGTAGTAAAAGGGGGTCAATTGTGCTGGACCTCGCATTTGATTTATCTTTAGGGGACGCAGGGGTCCCCGCCACGGGCACAGAAGACCGCAGGAACACTACGGAAGGCGGCCGTCATGTCACAGCAGGGGCCCGGCAGGGCCAACACTAAGCCTGCGGGAAAGTGTCTTCCTTCAGGGAGTCCTCAAGACAGGAGACTTCTTGTCTCCTCATCACCCTCTGGCTGCAGAAGATGACGGAGACCTAAGTCCCCGCCGTGCCCCGTTGTCTGGGCACTATGTGCCCCACACATACAGGCAGCAGGTGCTTGTCCTAAAGGGGCCAGAACCGCAGTGGGCCGACCGGGGCCGTGCGTGGCTTCCACGGTAACTCCAACTTGGTATTTTACCACACAGACTCCAGGATTCCGTTCCCTGGGAAGAGTTTGTCACCAAGAAGAACGGTCATGAACCCCCGAAGAGCACCTGCCCCCTCACTCTTGGGGCCTCTGGTCTACAAAACACGGACAATAACCACACTCGTCGCTCGGGCTGCACGAAGGGCAAGTGAACTGAGCCGCAGAAGGAGCCGAACGCTGGTGTTTGGCATAAACTCACTGCCTGATGAATGCGACCCACCGTCCACCACGAAACTTTAAAAAACAACAGGAAAAAGGAGACGCGACGTGTATCGTATTTGCCCAATAATTGGGGGCACGTACATTAATGGTCGTGTGGCCCCAGGGATTCTAGGAGGGAAACCAAGTGGAGCACCTCAACCCTCCCTCTGCAGATTCCACAGACCTTTACTACCCGCACAGAGAGAGCCGGTCCCTCCAACATTTCGGAAGTCTGTGAGAACACCGAGGAAGACGTGGCATGCGGTCCACGGATCTCTGTAATACTGGAGCATCAGCACGGGTCCCCAAACACATTCAGCACTGCCGGACATGGCTGTGAAACACGGCCCAGGGGCTTTCTAGCCTCTCCTTGGCAGATGTGGGGCCCCCACGAACCACAGAGTTTTAAAGAAAGAGAGTGATGAGACTCTGGGATGCAGGGAGGCAACAAGCAAATACAATTTGGGTTTTTCCAAGCAGAAAGAAACACGGGGCTGTCGTCATTGGGTGGAGGAAATCCCAAAGGTACTGGCCAGGGTGGAATATGCTGGTGACGAAAGAGAAAGAAAAATGACCCCGAGGGGCAGCTGGAAAAATTGGGGGAGAGGTCCTGGACAATGGAAGTGGGGAAACGTCGGAATGAAACCAGGAGCCCATGTTCCCTGGAGGAAACGCGGGTGTGTCACCTGCCGTCCTTGAGAAGACAGAGTCCCAGCAGCTGTGACCGGGGAAGGTGGCCAGCAACTGTAGCAAGACACAGGGCAGAGCTCTGTTGGCAGGTGGAGGGTCTAATGAGCCACGTGCACAGGTGCGCAGGCGGGCAGGGTCCCCAAACACTGCCCCCTACACGCCAGATGTGGCCGAGAGAACCTTCTGCCGATCTCTGGCTTCTACGTGATTCTTCAAGAAAGAAATTGCCTCGGAAAAACCTGAAGCACCCCTGCACCGGAAGCCGCCTCCCTCCACTTTTCAGCGGCGCCGACTCCCCACGCCAGTTCTGGGGAAGGCCTGAGAGAGGGAACAGGTCCAGCCACGTGGAAACCCTCAGGCGCCACAGCCGCTCCCTTAACTCGTCTGTTTTCACCAAGAAGTCCTTTTTTATGGATTTTAAGACTTTTTTCCATTTCCTTTCTTCCCTCCCCTCTTCTACTTTAAATGCAGATGCTAACTACAAAAAAATAAGTCTTAGATTTTTGTAAGTGAAAAAATCTCAGAAGCCAAAAGAAGCTTCTCTCTTAAAGGTCAAAAGCCCTAAATGACCCAAAAGGAGGCCCAGGTCCCCCCTTTCCATCTCCTTCACTTTGAGGGGTCTGCACGGACAGAAAATGCTGTCCTGCCATACGTTACTCTTCTACAGAAACAGAGTCAAGCCCTGGACCAAATGTCCCCCCTGAATTACCAGCCAGGTCTGGATGGGCTTTTCTTAGCCAACTGGTCTACCCAAAAGACCGCCTTGGGAGCAAAGCACCCCCAGAAGGGAAACAGATTCAGTGAGGCCAGGAGGGGGTTTGAATGCCATCTCCACGAGCACCAGGCCTCACACAGACGCTTAACCCACCCCAGGGGCCCCCATGACAGCCAAGAGCAGTTTTGGTTGAAAAAATATTGGATTCGCCACCTTTTGGGGCCAGAATTCTCAATTTCCATTTTCCTTACCCTTAGAGAGGCACCGATGTTCTCCAATGAGCATTATGATGTTCTGAAAATAAAGTTAATTTTGATTCTTTTCATTTAAAAGGTGTATCTGCATTAAACTTTTTTTAATAACCATGCATGCCACTCTGAGGAAAAGTCAGTTAGCAATAAAAAAGGCGCAATGCACCAGAGTGAATAGTTTTGTTTCTGTATCTGAAGTCTCCAAGCTCACTGGAGATACAGATCTAAGTATTTTGTTCATCTGGATGAAAGGAAGGGAGTGAATGATTTTAAAGATGTTCATACGTGGTCCGTATATGAAAATAATGACCATTGAAATGATGGAACCCCCCCCCCAAGGTGGAGGCAATGTCCTCCAGTCACCGTGGCCATCAGGAGGGGAGCTGGGGCCTCGTTCATGGGGAGGAGCCTCCTCTCCCACTGTTAGCCGGATTTCTTCCTCAGTCTCAAGTCTCAGGCAAAGGCCTGTCTGTCTGTCCACCCAGGGCCGAACCCTTCGGAGCGAGGTGCTCGCCTTTGATTCGGGAAAGGGACTCTTCACTCTGTTGTTGTTCCCGAGCAATAAAAAGGGATGCTTGGTAATAACAGTGTCTGACCCAGAGAGAAAACACGTTCATTTCCACTCTCTTCTCCACAGCCTTTTAAATTAAATTCTCCTTGGGTTTTCCTGTCCAGTGCTGGCAGCCAAGGCGAGGGCCCCAAATGGGGACCGACTGTGTCTCAGACACAGCCTCCCGAAGCTGCGGAAAATTAATCCCTCACCGCAGGCTCCGAAGTTTCCCGCTTTCTCGGAGAATAAAAGCAACAGTGGCCTTCCCGCCTTTGCTGGGAGGGTCCTCCTTCCCTCCTCCACCCTGTGAGCTCCACCAGGACCCGAGGGTGCAGGCTGTGCTTGCCTCCGACGCCCTCCCCGCCCAACCCAGCTTGCAGACATCCCTGCACTCAGCCTCCCGACCGCTCTGTGTGTTCACAGGGAGACTTGTGGGTCAGCAGGCGGTTTCGTCAGTTCAGGCTGCCCCAACAAGTACCACGGGCAGAGTGACTGCACCGACAGACCTTTATTTCCCACAGTGCCAGAGGCTGGGCATGTGAGGTCAGGGTGCCGGCGAGGTCGGCTCCGGTGAGAGCCGTCCTCTGGGCTCGCAGACAGTCTGGCAATATCTCACGCGTCAGAGGGCAAGCAAGTTCTCTGGACTCTCTTCTGACAAGGACAGTACTCTTATCCCCGGGCTCCACGTGCGTGGCCTCATGTAACCTGAAACAGCTGCCAAGGCCCCGCCTCCCAGCACCGCCAGTTGGGGGTTAGGAACTCAACCTATTAGGCTTTATCACAGCTCTAAACAGCACCGAACCTATGCCGTGCCGGTGAACTGAGCGAGGGTCATGCAGCCTCCCCCTCTGAGGAGTGTTCCGGGGGCGGCTGGCAGTTTGCTCCAGGACAAGCTCATTCATTGGATGGACTGACACACGGAGCTTCGGGGCTGAGCAAAGGGGAACATCTCCAGCTCAACTCCCCACAGTGGGGCATGGGGACAGGGACCATAGGCTCCAGGACAGACAGTGCCTGGGCCACCCGGAGGTCCCGCCCGGGCCTCCAGAGCTCCACCACCACCGTCGGCTTAGGGCCGGCGTTGGTGCAGTGTATCTCCGTCTAGCAAAGCCTCTCGCGTGTGTTGCTTGACAGTACCAGGACCAGGAATGAGGCCTGCGGGGGGCTTTGTGGAAGACCTTCTGCGGCGTCTCTCCTTCGTGGGAAAATGCAATTAAACGGGGCGTTAGCACAGAAACGCCCAGCGCCGCGCCCCCCCGCCACTGAGCTCAGGTGTGCCAGCAGCCGGTGGCGGGGGGGAGGGAGGAAGGCACGTCCCGGCTCCCTGGTCCTAGGCCACGTCCCCCCTTCCTACACATGCGTCCCCCCTCAATGCCCCCACTAGTTCTGGGGGCAGTCTCTGCTCCTGGGTAACAGCGGGTGGCAATGGACCTGCTCCCAAAACAGAGAACCGGAGCATCCGTGGTCACTGAAGGAAGGGGGCCCTTCCCTGTCAAAGGACTCAGAAGAGGGGCTGAGCCGGAAACTGACCTCGGACAGCGCAGCCCGGTGTTCAGGGGTGAGTGGCTTGCTCCCACCTACAGTGAGTGGGAGGGGACGGGAGCCCCGCTGGCTGCACGGCCCAGGCCTCCCCCACGGCTGTGACACAGCTCCTCCCTCCGACCTTACTCCCAGACCTGAGGACGCGCCTGCCCCACCAGGGATGGCTGGAGAGTCCCCTTCCACAGGCTGAGCCCTGTCACCATGACAACTGGTGACCACACGGTATTATTGTCCAGTCCTCTCGAGAGCCAGACCTCAGGAGCAAACTGGCACCTGCTCTCCAAGCCACAGTCTTCGATTTCCCTTTGGTCACTGTGTCCCCACCCCCTTCCCTGTCACCACACTTACAAGACACCCCTGAATCCCTTGGTCTCTCAGATTCCCCACTCTCCACAGCCTTATTTTCTCATTTTATGGTACAAAATCTGTCCCTTTCAGAGCTTCCCATTTAGCATAAATGGGCTGCCTGTTAAGGGAAGAATATTCATATTCATCCAGTCCATAAACACGTGCCGAGGGAAGTCACGTGCCCCACACTTGCAGGAGGTCTCGAGTGCCGGAGGGAACCAAGAGTGAATTTCATTTCCTGCTGGGGCAGCGGCTGCCCAGGGGCTGAGGTGGTCTTGGAGGCCCTTCGGGGCCTGGCCCGGAGTCTGTGATCGGCAATGTGGCCAAGTCACCAGGGCCCCCACAGCCACTCCCTACCAGCATCACGGTGCCCCGTCCCGGCAGCCCAGCCATACCTCCTGTGAGAGGTGGCGAGGGGGCAGGGCTGGCCCAGGAAGGGCCAAGGGCACGACGCAGACTGCTCTGTGTGCCTCTGGCTGCACAGCCCCCAACCCCTCCTGTCTGTGTCCTGGGGATTGGTGATGGAAGCGGGGTCCTGACTAACATGGCCCCCTGCTGACAGACTGGCCCTTCCGGGGCGGGGGGCGGGGGGGTGGAGGTTCGGGAATTCTGTGGCCCTCAGACCCCTATTCTCATGTCCACGTCCTCTGACTTCCACCGGATCCGTGGGATTCCTCCCACTTCTGGAGCCCTGCACCAGCCACACGCCTCGGTCAGCTTCCTCTGCCAACTATCGCTCTGACCCTGTACTTCTGCTCGCCTGGGTGACAGCCCTGTCCCTCTTCCTCTGTCTCTCCCTCCTTCCCACTTCCTGCTTTCCCTTCCTCTCTAGCCCGGGCTCTGTGCCAGGTGCTGAAGAATCCCTGGGACAACCTGGGTGGTCCCTGTCCCTGGACCTACAGTCCAAGAGGTTCCAGCAGGTGAAGTGACTCAATGACCACAGGTGAGGGCCAGGAGGGCAGAGATCAGGGACTTGAGGAGACAAGGGAGGCCGCCAAGGCTGCTGCAGGAAGCAGGAAGGCCACCCAGGGCAACTGGCCTCCCACAAAACCCCAGGAAAGGGAACACTTCCGGCAGGAGGGCTGTGTGCGAGGGCAGGGAGGAGGGGCAGCGAGCCACATCGGGGTGGGAAACTGGAGTTAGCTAGAGGATGGGTGGGGGACAGGGATGGGGACGGGGAGACTGGCTTCTGACGAGCCACGGGGCCCAAACAAGGGCATGTATGCCACGATCAGGACTCAGTCCCTCAGCTCGAGAACCCAGAAACCGTTAGCTCCTCCACTCACAGCTCTGTGACCTTGAGACAACCCACTGGTCCTGCGTGACCTTGAGACACCCCACTGGTCCCGCGTGACCTTGAGACACCCTACTGGTCCCACACATGATCACTCTTCCTCCTTAAAGTGGGGCCGACGGAGAGTCCCAGCTTCACTGGGTGGCTGTGAAAGGTTAATGACACAGGGCCTGCCACACACCAAGCACACAACGAGCTCCAGCTTTTCTGCAACCCGGACAAAGCACAGCGACGTGGAAGGAGCCAGGGAGCTCCAGGAATGTTCTGGAACAGTGTACCCTTGGTTCCAATCAGCCCCTCTCATCTCCAACTTCTATACCTTCAGCAGCAGCCCTCTCTTCCTGTCTGCCCGAAGCCCATTTCCCCAGAGCAAGGGATCTACTCCCTGTGCCACTGACACATGAAGCTTAGGGGACCATGAGGGACCTGGAGCTCGTAACCAGGGCCCCAGTGGGGCCCTCCGTGCTGGGCACTGGTCAGCTGGCCAGTCAGGTGTCCACCCCCAGGCAGCATCTGGGAGTCAGACACAAACGGACCGATGAACAAGAATGTGCTTCGCTGTGAGGTGCTAGAGGGGACGAGACTGAGTGAGGAGGTGAGGGGCACCCGTGGGACAGGGGATGCAGAAGACAGTCCCCGCAGGGTGACAGGAACTGGAATGTGGGACAGGCCAGGCCACGTGGAGAGCTGGAATGGCCTTTGGGGCAAGGGAGCAGGTGTGCAGGCGACAGGACGGAGGCCAGCGCGTCCATGGACCGTGAGCACTGCGCAGGGTGGGGGGAGGGGCGGGCGCTGGGGCAGAAGGGTCCTGCAGGGAGCCCCCGGCCCCCAGCCCTCGGCTGAGTTTGTGTGGATGCTGGTAGAAAAACCACGGGAGGAACTTAAGCAGCAAAAGGATGTGAGTTCTTCCACTATAGCAGGTGTTCTCTGCCTCCGGGGCACCTAACCGAGCTCTGGGAGCGGCCGCTCTGGCAGTTTGTGGAGGAAGGACCAGAAGGAAGAGGTGAAAAGCCGGGCCCCAAAGAATCGGTGCCTGTGCCAGAGCCTCCACTCCAATCCCTGCTCAGCAAAACCCCGAACATCACCTCTGGAGGGAGGGGCAGCGCAGCCCTCAGGAGGGGCTTTGTTTCACAGGCTCGGCAACTCACATGGACCAGACGTCGATTTTGGGGCCGTACTTCTTCCTGGCCAGCAGCTCAGGCGCGGCGTAGGCGGGGCTACCGCACTGCGTGCTGAACGGGTCCGAGTGGCCCAGGATCCCCGCACAGTTGCTCAGCCCGAAGTCTGCAAAGAGGGGCGACAAAGGGCATTCTGCGTTAGAAAACGGTGGGCATGGGAAGGGAGGGAGGAAAGGAAACACCATCTCTGGCTCACACCTCGCCGAGCATCCGAAAGGAAGCCCGGCAGCGGCGAGTGCCGACCTCTGGACGCGGGTCTCCAGCTGGCTGCCCTGGAAACACTTCCTCTCGGGCCTCACTATAAAATCCAGCTCGAGCTAAAAGAATGTGGAACCGAAACCTGTTCCTAGCAAGTCTTAGAATGAGTCATCCAGGAAAGAGGCTTTGCTTTCCAGGATGGAGAAGGAAGCCAGGCCAGGCAAGGGGGCCCTGGAGTCCCGGTCCAGCTTCTCGTGGCTCCTGGGGGAAAGCGGAAGGAAGACTGAGTTTCTCGGGCTGGTGTCAGCGTCACCCCGCGTGACACACGACCCCACCACGTAGAGATGACTTTTCAGCTGAATGTTTTCATTTCGTGCAAATCTTCCGACAACGCTCCCGATGCAGGAGGGCAACAGATGGTGCTCCGAACACTGGAGCACACGCGCCCGGTGACGCAGACAGCGCCGACGCTGGCCGCAAAAATGACACCAGGAAGAGCGCGGTGAGGACTCGGCTAAGGGACCTCACGGCACCACTTTGCTCCTGGACAATGAAGGCACCAGGGAAGAGGCAAGAAGAGGACCATGTCCAAAGTGCCCTCGGTCCTTCTGCCTTTGGAGCGGTGCTTGCCTTTGATGATGAGAGAGTGCTGGCGTTCTGCCCTCACCTGACATCTGTCCTCAGTCTTTGCTGAGCTCAGAATCTAGACCACGGTTCCCCCTTCGACTTCGATGTAAACACAGCAGTTCTTGTTCCCAAACGGAGGACTGTCCACCCACAGGGCTCGGCCAGGAAGGGGATGTGGCCGGCGACTAACCAGCTCCACGTCTTGAACAAAACCCTTGCACTTTCTCAACTGGTGGGATTTATGCCTAATTTCATTACTGTTTTCTCCTGGCCTTCAACATGTCTCCGCCCGCCAAGAACATGACTCCTGGGCACGCTCAGGAAAGGAGACCCACAGGGCTAGTCGGTGAAGCTGTCACACACCGTGGGTCTAGACGCTTCAGTGCCGCTCCCAGTGCTCGGTGCGGTAAGATGTGCAGCAGCGGAGGGTTTCCAAACCCCGTCCGGGCAGAGCTCCAAACACTCCCCCAGGCTCTCAAAGTCTCCAACTCAGGGCTGGGGACGAAGACTCAGAACCTACAACAGGGACTGGCCAACCACCCGCCAAGCCACACGTCCACACATTGAACTCGACCTTTGTTTATGGTTCCCTTTTCATTCACGTAACCTCCTCCTGTCGTCCAGGCTCTGACTCCTCCAGCCCCGCCCTGGCCCGTTGCCTTTCCCAGCCGTGCGGCCCCACACCACCGGCCCCAGGAGGCCCTCGGCCGCTCTCTCACTCCCAGCTGGGCGGGGTCCCTGTTCAAAGGGACCTCAGGGCCTGCCCCCCGTCCTGTGGGGTCACAGATGCAAAGGCAAGGTGAGGGGGAGACGGGGGAACACGATTACTTTAATAAAGAGAAAAGTCATGCTGAGCTTTGCACTGGATGGCTGTTGAAATGCTTTCAGTTTGAAAATCAACCTGAAGGAACTTTAATGGAACAACGAAGGCCTGAGGGCGCCCGCTCTGAGGAAGGACAGCCCAGGGAATGAGGGTCACATGTGACCTGGGCAGCATTCTGAGGGACGTCTCCTGGACCGTCCTTCTCCTAGGGTCCCAGAAAACAAGAGTCCAGATGCTGTCCCTCACCTCCCCGGGGGTTCCTTTCAACACCCCCACGGAGCTCGGTACACTCCTCCGGAGCTGGTCTGCCAGGACATGCCTGACAGCAGACAGGGCTGCAAGCCAGATAAGAGGCTGCCGCAGTTCCCAGGCCAGTGTGGGAACTCAGTCTCGCCTGATCTTCAGCAGGGTTTCAGGAAGGTAAATTAGCAGAGGGGCCGGGGCGTGAGGAGATAAAATCTGCAGTTTAAGTGGCTTATGCTGATCTAGTGGAAAGGGTTTCATTTAAAGTAATTTGCAGAGAAATAAGCAGTACGTTCCCCATTCATCATGGTAATTATTCATGTTTTAGAGAAGTGCCTATAATTAGGATGTGACACAGGAGAGAAGCTCCCAGCAAGGTCCCCAGGTGGGCGTCCATCAGAGCTGGTGACACCTGAGTCACTCGTCCCTGGGCCTCCTGAACGCTGCCACGGGAATCTCGAAGAGCGGCCAGCGAGAGCCGCTGTGGAAATCCGAGGCGCAGCAACACTATCCTGAGTCACCCGCTGGGGTGGCACTTAACCGCCAGGCGTCAGGCAGCCTTGTCACAGAAGGAAAAAGTCCCGATGAAGTCACATCTCACTCCCGGTTAACTCTACTTTACCTGAAACATGGCTTCGGTAAGTCTACTTAAATCAAAATATGTCAAAGAAACAGAAACTCTGAAGAAGAAGTGGTAATAGCTATAATCACTCCGTTCAAAGGGCTTTCAAGCTGCAGAAAGACAGCTGGACAGTTACTTGATCCGAACTGCCCCGCCGGGGGCAGAAGCACCTGAGACCCGGCCCGGCTTCCCTCCTGCACCTCCCTTCCCCGCCCCACTTCGAGAAAAAAACGAGGAAACGCAGACTCTGCTGAATCAACCAGGTGCCCATCTGGGGCTCCTTCAACTGCGGAGAGTGGGCCCCTCGGTGTCCCAGCTCCTGAGAGTCGTCAGAGGCAGGGCCAGTGCTCGGAGCCTCAGGGAGCCCTGAGAACCCTGCACCCGGTTTCCGGCAGCGCCCCTGGGGCCCGAGGCTGAACCACCTGGCTGGGATGGCGTCTGGACAGCGAGGTCCCCAGTCTGACCACACCTGAAACCGAAACGGAGTGACAGTATCGAAAACTGTCCCTGAAAAAAATTCGGAAGCATGATCCACAACAGACACACGCCTGGTTCCTGGTCTCCAGAGGGCGCCCGCCCCACGCACACTGCGGGCAGCGAGCGGGACTCCCGTCCGGGTCCCTCGTTCCTTCGTCTTCTGTCACAGGTGTGTCACGCAGCCTGCCTGTGAGCGCCTGAGAAACGCGTCCACGTTTACAGTCGTCGGTTCCTCCAGAACCTTCCGACAGTGCTGCCCACCTCTGCGCACCCTACAGCGCCGTCTAGCTTTCCAGATGCTTGTCCAGGGCTCTCACGGGGGCGGGGGGGCGGGAAGGGAGGCGGAAGAGAGCAAGGAAATAGTTCCCACTCTGCGGCACTAGGCCGGGGACCGTCCGAGGACCGCATTCGGCCGATCATGGGCCTCAGGCATGCCTGGACTGGAACGGAACGCACACCCAGCCTTTGCCCAGCCTGTTCACTTCCAAAATCTGCTGCTGGAGGGGACTGCTGTCCCTGTCACCCCCACGTTTTCTGAAGGCAGTTTACTGGTCAGCCTGCTAGGGACCCTCCAAACAACTTCCTGTCTCTACATCTCAGCCCCACCAGGTTGAGCTCCGGTTTCCTGCCTAAGATCGGAACCAGGACCCACAGCCCTGGTTTACAGCAGCAGGATTCAGCCCTCAGGACAAAGTGCAAGGGTCAATCTGATACGAAGAAAATTCTCTGAATTGTTCAAGCATCTTCTAAGAATGCGTTCTTTAAAATCTTTTGGGGAGCCTTGGCTGGTATAGCTCAATGGATTGAGCGTGGGCTGAGAACCAAGGAGTCACCGGTTCGATTCCCAGTCAGGGCACATGCCTAGGTTGCGATCCGGGTCCCCAGTAGGGGGCGCGCAAGAAGCAACCACACACTGATGTTTCTCTCCTTCTCTTTCTCCCTCCCTTCCCCCTTCTCTAAAAATAAATAAATAAAATCTTTAAAAAATAAAATCTTTTGGGGGAAAAAGTTGGTTTCCTCTTAATTGCTAATCTTCTAATAACAGATGTGTTCATTACCGCCTGTCACTGGTGCTTAATGACCCGGCCGAGCCCCTGCAGCCCTGTGTGCTATGGGTTGGGGGCCGACTGCGATTCCAGAGAGTCTAATCGGTCACTGGAATGACGGGTTTCAGAGTCTTGAGGTGGTCTCCAGCATCTGTCAAACGAAATTTTCTTCTTGAGCACAAAAGTTAAATTCGCCAAGCCCTGCTGGTCCTTCTCTTTTCCCCAAATAGAAAGCCTTCCTCCAGCCAAGGGCGGGGGAGAAACTCCTTGCTTGCACTTGAGGTGGGGAAAGAAAAAAGAGAGAGGAGCAAACGTTGGGGGCGGAAGGGGTGCCCGAGACTTTGCCGAGAGCCGCCACACAGGCAAACAGAAATGGAATCTTCTCGAGAAGGAGCACGGCATGCGTCCGCTCCCGGACCCTGAGCCGTGACCCGGGTCCGACCTGCTCTCTCCCAGAACCGCCTTCTGCTCCGTACAGACCTCGCTGGGGCCCTGAGGGGTTTCTCTCTACAGAGCTGCGCTGCACCGTGGGGCTGGGGGAGACTGGACCAAACAGACGAGGACACTGCGTGCCTCGATTCCAGTCCCCAGCACGCACTGAGAAGTGACACACGGCTAAGCTATGGGCAGCACCTCCAAACCAAACGACAGCCACTATTTTTAAGAAGGTTTACGGTTAATCCAAATAAAAACAACCCGTATAAAAGTTCAGATCCATCTGAGTTTAGGGAGACGCTGAAGCTTGAATAATCCGAATATTTATTTAGGGCTGTGACGTTCAATTTATGGTCACTTTACAGCACTTTACCTTCCTCCTTAGGTTTAAATTATTTCTTAAGTTAAATTTCGTTTTCAAAACCGTTATTAAATATTGGTGGTAAAGGATGTGATCCACGAGTACTGTCTGGGGATTGAAAATGGGCCAGGAATAATTTTCTAAGTCACTTATCAAGGAACAAAGAACAGACAATGAACAGAGCGACCCTTAAAGGATAATCTTCTTTAAGAAGAAGAAGAAAAAGAGTCATACCGATCAGCTTGATGTTGTTGTCCTCATCCAATAGCAAATTTTCTATCTTCAAGTCCCTGAAATAAACAAGACCACACAAGGCGTCAGGCGCGCATTTGAAGTCACAAAATAACATTTCGCTTCTGAAGGGAAACAAATGGTTGGAGAGCCCCTTCGGAGCCACCCATGAAGCTTTCTGCCAAAACGGCGCAATCGGAAAGTAAATATTCAGAGGACGAAGTAAGTATTTACAGGACGTGATAGAGGCCGTTGCTGAAGACTGAAACAGCTAGCGGGTTTCAGAGGGGATGAGGCACACTGAACGCAGAGCACACACAGCACGAGGAGTTTCCGGAAGAAGCGGGACAGACGCTGAAACCCAGGCGTGAACTAGACCTGTCGGGGCAAAGGCACGGCCGGTGACGCGAGCTGGGGAGACGGCGGGCCACCCCGGCCGGAGGGGACGGCCACAGACGCGGGAAGCAGCTTGAACAGAACCGGACGCAGGTAAAGTCCGTCGGCCCTACGGCCTCCCCGTGTGGAGGCCACACTGCCAGCTGCTGTTAAGTTCAACTTTCCACCAAGCAGGGGCTCTGGCGGGCAGAAAAATGGGGCCCGGAGGTGCTGGGGCCCCAACCCCTGGTGTTACACCAGAGCGCGTGCTCACCTTACAGGATCGCGGCGTGCAGACGGAATGAACACCGCTCCTCGGAGGACACATGTCCCTGATGGACGGGCGCAGAGGGGACAGGGGCAGTGGGAAGGAGGAAGGGCCCAGGGCCATGCTGAGTGTAAAGAGCCCTTGGAGTCTGTGCTGAGGATCAGGGCTCCGCGGGGGCAGAAGCAGGCCTGCCCCGCTCACCTCTGCACAGCCAGGTCCTCACTAAACCCCAGTGAACCTACGTGAGCAAAGAGACCACTGGGATTTCCAGAGGGAGAAAAATGAGGGCAAAAGCAGATACTCGGCCATCAAAACCGTCTAGGTCAACGACTCCGAGCATCTAAATGGCAGCCTGCCGGCTCGGAGGCCCGTGACCATCACATACGCAGGAATGTCCCTGCCTTCCGCACACACTCAGGACGCTCTCCACTAGTGTTTCCGGACACAGCGTCCCTGGTCCAGCTCCCACTTTCTCACTTGGGAAGAGGGACATAGGCAAAAGAATCACTTTTTCTCTTTTGATCACTCTTCTGAAGACTAGAAGAGCACAATCATGATAAACAAAAATGAGGACAAATGACACCATGCCAGAGTCCTGAGACATAAGGGGACAGTGGATAGGACTGCGGTACCGGAACGGGGACGCATTTCCCGGGGACAGTCGCTCACCTCCCCACCTGGCACTGCCTGCCCACCCATTTTCCGAGAGAAGCTGGAAATCTGGATTTGATTCCAGTTTTTCAATGTTGGCAACAGATGCACAATTAAAACGGTTACGATAATTGCACCGGGCAGGCAACCTTGCAGACAAGACACGGCCTGCAGACTTCCTGCTTTCAGATTTGGGTCGTGGCTCAGCCTCGAAGGGACATTTGCCTACACAGGAGAGAGCAGACGAGGAGAGATGGCCCTGTGGACCTGCCCCGCAAGGAGCCGGGACGGGGAGCCTATTTGCCCAGGGCCCACGAGGGCAGCTTGTCAAGATGGAACAGGAGTTAAGGAATCAAGCACAGAAAAAAGGTGACCTCTCAAAAGTGTCCAACGGATTTCTAAGCTGGATGGTGGCTGTAGCCTTGGGGACGGACACGTGGATGGGAAGGGAGATGGCGCTGGAACTCGCAGCCAGGGCACGGACATGGATCTTCCCCGACCCCAGTGCATGCGCACGGGGGAGAAGAGCGGTGTGTCTAACACCAAGTACCCATTTAAAACCTTTATAAGTGAGCCACTCGGGGACAGTTTCAGGGTGGTCTCACAAACCCTGGCCATGGGGGGGCCTCTGGGAGCTATGATAAAACCGCAGTAAAAGGTCTCTCTCCCTTCCTACTGGTTTCCTTGGCAGGGGGGGGTTGGGGGGGGGCACTTTGAAGCACCCAAAGTCATCCGTGAGTCAAGTAGAGCTTGATGCATCTTCCCCGACTGGTATTTGTGTTGCTGGAAATGAAGTCCCTGAGACCGCGCCCCATCCAATGAGACGCTTTGCAAGGCCTCAGTGAGGTGCTTCGTCCTTTCTGAAGATGCTCAGGACAAACGGTCGCCTTGACCTTCTATTCACGAATATACGGCATTGCAAACACACACGTACGCTCGCCAACCGCGGTCCTTGAAAGCCGATCATAAAGCCATGGCACTGTTTAAATCTAAAGGAAGGCCGCGGCTTGTTCCCGGCAAATTGAACCTCTCTTTCCAGCAAGAATGGAAGCCACACTAAGGCACCAAAGGGGACATTCAGTTTGGAACAGACACCGTGGAGAACAGCAGCTTTAAAGAATGAGGCCAGAAAAAGCAACTGCCGAGAAGAACGGGGCACCGCTGGGGCCGCTGGGGCCGCTGGGGCCGCTCGGGCCTGGGCAGCAACCGCACTGAGGAGAGGGCTAGGGTGAAAACGGGAGACTGAACACAAAAGGCCAAAGGAAAAAATCGGGGAAAAGGGCAGGAGGGTTACACAGTTAATTATTAGGCAAAACAAGATAAAGGAAACCCTTTGAAGTCACTCTTCCCACGCACTGCCTCCCACAGGGACCCGCCCCAGCCCCGAGGGAACCCGGTTCTGGGCCTGCGTGCCCGCACGTTAGGTTTCTGTGCGGGTTTCTAAAAGACGTCCGCATCACCCAGCTCACTGCCGGTTACTGGCGAGGGGAGCAGCGCCCACCTCTGTCCAGATCGGCGCACCCAACTGCCCAAAACAGAGGAGCATTCTGCCTCGGCTGGCTCCGCCTATTCCCACCTCCTGCCCGTCTTCGGAAAGGCATCCAGAAGGACGGAGGGGGATACTAATCTCCTGACTCTTTAGGAAAACAGGCTGTAAAGTCATATTTTTAGAGTAGCTTTCGCCTAGGTGTTTACCCCAGTGCATTGACAAGGTGGGGACACCGATGTTCACAGCAGCCGTGTGCCCAGTGGCCGAAACTGGGAAGCACCCAGGGTGCCCTCAGCAGGTGAGGGATGAGCAGGCTCTGGAGCACCCGGACAGTGGAGGGTTACCACGCAGTGAGAAGAACAAATGAGGCCTCAAATCGTAAAAAGACATGGAGCGGCCTTCTACACGTGTGTTTCTACGTGAAGAAGTCCGCCTGAAAAGACAGCAGATGGTGTGGTTCCAAGTACGTGACCTTCTAGAAAAGGCAAAACCACAGAGACGGTAAAAAAGGTCAGTGGCCGCCAGAGGTTTCCGGAGGAGGGATGGGCAGAGCTCCTTTTTCTCGGGCTGGGGAAATTATGCCTTACGATACTGCGATGGCAGCTACATCGTGATTCATCAAAACCTACAGAATGTACGAGTCAGAGCATCCTGACGCACCCCGCACCCCAGGGAGCCCAATGCAACGTAGGGACCCTAGTTCGTGACAATGCATCAGGGTTGGCTCATCAACTGTCACGGATGCACGATGCTCCGCCGGACACTAACAATAGAAGATGCGACGCGTAGGGGGTAGGGAACGACAGGGAACCCCTATTGTTTCCGCACCAAACCTAAAGCCACTCCAAAAAACAGTCTGTTAATTCTTTAAAAGTAGACCAAGTATCTTCCCCCTCCCAAGAGCTGACCCCCCCAGGAACGGTTCCAGCCACAGCCACATGCCTCACGCAGGACGTTCACGGTGGAGCCTCCTCACCACCTGAAATTCACCGCCAGCCCCTCAGCACAGCGGGCCCCCTGGACCCGTGGCCTGGCCACATGACAATGACCAAAGGGGCCCCGACTGACCCCAGAGGCCACAGAATGGAGAGGCACCTCCTTGGAACATAAGGAAGATGACTTTATTCAGAAGGTATTTTAATGAGTGTGTTTTAATGAACCTTTAAAAAAGACCAGCAGGCCACTCGTCATGGCAGTCCATGGGAGAGCAAGCTCCATCCCAGAGAGCAAACGCTAGCTCTGGGCAGTGTCCCACTTGCAGCTGGGCAGGGAGGGTGACGGAGGTGACGCTCATTGCGCATTAATGACCCCTGATGCGATCAACCACTCAGTGACGAGGAGAGGGGAAGGAGCCGTCCCTCCCTGCCAGGCAGACCAGAAGTTCAGGGTGGACTGGTGACTGGGAACAGAAGGGAAGGGGCGGGAAAGGGGCCCCAGACAGAAGGAAACAGGATTTTCTTGGCCAAAGGGGCTCCTAAGAGGAATCAGGACATGGGAGGAAGGGACCAGGAACCCCGCACTGTAAGGGGCGATGGGTCGGGTTCACGGGGGGTGGGGGCGGGAGGCAGCAGGGACCCATGTCTTGGGAATGAAGGAAAATGCTATGAAGAGGGAGCCCAGGAGCACAGAGACGCTGCCCCTCTCGGGAGGGAGCTGCCCCTCGGGGTTCCCCCAAGGCCCTCAGCAGATGGGGCAGTGGATCGGTTCTCACCTGTGCTCAGGGGCAGGATGAGGGTGTCAGAGGTGGGGGGTGAGCCCAAGGGGACAGCCGACTCACCAGCCCCTTGTTCCAGGTTGTTTCAAAAGAAGAGGCTCCAACAGGCCAGATTTACCAGTGCAGGCTCACCTACAAGCTACCAAGTGCCCCCTTACCCCCACCCAGGCTCTCCTGGCATTTCTGCAAGGACGGCGAGCAGGAGCTCAGGGTGGGAGGCCAGCCACAGCAAACTCCACTGGGAGAGGAGGGCCCTCGGCCATGGCAAACACAGTGTCCCGGGGCCAGGCGCTGGGGAGCAAAGGGACAGACAAGCGCCTGCCCAGGTGAAGGGGCATGCACGCATGTGTACCTGTGCACAGGTGCAACAAGTGTGAGCACACGTGGGTCTGTGTATGCACACTGCACATGTGAACACGTTCATGTGTGTGCATGTCTGGGGGTATGCATGCATATGGGGAAGGCATTGGTGTGTGTGTGCATAGGTGTGTGCTCCTGTGCATGTGTGCAGTAAGTGTGAGCACACGTGGGTCTGTGCATACATGCTGCAGGTGTGAACATATTCATATGTGTGAGTGCCTGGGGTATGCATGCATACGGGGAAGGCATAAGTGTGCATGTACACGAGTGTGAGTACAGCTCCGTGAGCAGGGGTGTGTGTGGAGTGCACGTGTGAGATTATGTGTGGCATGCACACCTGCGTGTCTGTAAGGGTACTCCCACCAGTCCTGAGCACTGGGAGAGGATGAAGGAGTTTCTCCCAGGCCAGACCAAGGCCAGCAGAGGTCGAAGTTCGGGCTCTAACACACCTGAGGCCCAGGCTGAGGGGCAGAAACTCAAGAGGGAGCCTGGGGAGCCCCTCAGGGCCACCCCGATGTGAAAGGGGGGAACTGAGTGACATAACACAGAATAGCAGGGGCTGCGGGGTTCAGAGGGGCCAGAAGGCCAGAGGGAGCTGGGGGGGAGGGGGCAGGGAGCTGGTAGAGACCCAGGTGGAGAAGCCGAGTGGAATCCACTCCACCCGGGGACGGACGGAAGGCAGCTCTGCAGCGGTTTCTCTCCCGCCAACCAGCCGCTGACCGCCCTCTGACCACCCTCCACTGGTCACTTAAGGCTCAGAGCTTTGGACTCTTCCTTGACAAAGGGCCTCAAAAGAGGGGTGTCCAGCAGGGCAGCTCCCCACAGGAAATGAGAATGCACGTGCCCCCGCGTTCAGGGCCATGCCAGGCTGAACGGCCACTGACAGATAAGAGGTGAGGATGATCAGGTGACAGGTTCTCACCCACGTCCAGGGGGAGGTTCCAGAAAGCCTTAACAGGGGGATGAATCTGGGGACAAGCAAACCGTATTGGGGGCAACAGCTCTCAAGTCCGAGGTCCGAGGGAAGGGGGGCTGGACCGGACGCACACGGGCTCCGACCTGCAGGAAGACTTCTGCCCACGGACCAGCCGCGGGGCAGATTTCAGTAATAAACCGAGAATAAAGCGCCCACGGCGCGCACACGACACCCCAGGCAGCCAGCGGTTCCCCATGAACAGGAGGGTTGGGGGTTAGGTTTTATCGTCAAAAGCTCTGTATTGAAACCAAACGACTTTTGATCTCCCATTGATTCACAATATGGGCAACTTGGCAAAACACAAGAAAAACTTGTTAAGCATGTACCGACTTTATGTATTCAAAAGGAAAGCCTAACTGAGCTCCTACAACGTTTCCAAGACGAAAGAGCTATTCGTCACTAAAAAGAGGCCCCTCTCCACATGGCAACCTGAAAAATAAACAAATCGGTACCAAGTCAAAAAAGAAACTCCCTCAAAATCCCAGGGAACATGCAGAACATTCCAGAAAGTGCATGGGACCAGCCACCAGAAAGCTGCCACCCCCACGCTGGCTCGGACAGTGGCTGCATTCAATCAACTTCCCCTCCTTCATGCAACACGTTCCACCGTGTGTCCCCCGGGGCTGGCACTGAGCCAGCGCGGGGCCTGCACAGAAGACAGACATCAGATAAGGAAGTTGTCACATGAAAAGTGTTTGGAAAGCAAAGCAGAAGGTGCTATGGAAGTTTATGACCAGGGCGCCTAGCCTGGAGGGCCTCCTGGAGGAGGTGAGCTTAGAGTTGGGATCTGAAGGATGAATAGGGTTCAGCCCAAGATGGCCAGGGCCACAGAAACAGAGACCAGTGGTGGGGCCTTGGGCCCCCAGGGCTCTGCTTCCCATGAGTAACACGAATGACGCAGACACGTGACAGTTACAGCGAACATGTCCTCAGCACAGCAGGTCTTCAAATAACATCCTTGCGCTCAACGTGATTCCAGCACCACGTGGATGAGCTGCCCTGGGAACTTAACTCTTGTCTGTACCCGTTAGCCTGTGGTTGGGCAGGTTTTGTTAGACATCATTTCGCTTGAACTCGCAGAACCGACCAACCGTGTCAAATGAGGGCTGGCTGTACTCCCAAGTGTCGGCCCATCAACCCTCCTCCCTACAGCCCAGGAAGTGGCCCACCCCTTCTTTCTAAGGCGCCCTCGGAAGAAGAGGTGTAGAAGCCTGAGTGGCACACCCCGTGCGGGAGCTGCTGGGGGATGCAGGCGGTCTGGCTTCAGAATCAACACCGCTGGCCGTGGCACCCCCCAACCTGCCAGGCTGCGAGCCAGAGCGCGGTAAAACCTCCCGTCTCCCTACCCTTTTAAAAGCCCAGCCGAACACAAAACCCTCGGTCTCTCGAACCAGTGCCTGCAGAAAGGTGCGTGCTTGCAGCAGCAGGCCCTGGCCCCAAACTCCCCGCACATCTGCCCGCCCCGCCCTCCCTTCTCCAAGAAAACCAAAAAGTTGAAAGAACTGCTTCATTCCAGATGGGTCCAGGTTGTGCCTGCTTCTCGTCAGGCCCACAGAACAAAGCAGGGCCCCCCTCTTCCCGGCATTCCTCCCCAGCGCGCCCGCCCGTGCCCGTGCGGGTGAATGAACAAGGTCAGGCCCAGGGCGCAGTGCGGACACACAGGCCAGCGCGGCTCCACCCCATCGGGTCACATGCCTCTCCCCTGCGGCCGCTGGTCCCTTCCCACTCAGGGAGGGCCCTACTGTGCTGCCCCGTGAGGTCTGCCTGTGCAGTTGGATCGGACTTTGTCAGTCTGAAAGCGCAGACGACCCCAGATCAGCAGCGGGAGCAGAACCGGCGCAGTTGGGGATCACTCACACGGGGCTGGAGCTCTCTGAGTGCAACAAGCGCATCATCAGATTTCGGCGTCCTGCTGGCTGAGCACGTTTGAGAAAAAGCAGAAAAGCTCGTTAGAGTGAGCAGGGGGCGGGGGGGGGGGGGGTGCCCCCGACGACAACGCTGGAATAGAGATGAGAAGACCACGCCGGGCAGCGGCAGAGCTGCCGACAGCCAGCCAGCCCTGTTGCAGCAAAAGACACAAACCTCACGGCTGGTCCCATGTGGAAGGCAGCTCTCCCTGCCAGCTAGGAAATCTGCTTTACACAATTTGGTTTCCTTTTTTTTAATGTAATATTTACATGATTTTTGAAGACTGACCTTTAAATGACATTGAAATAGTTCTGGGTGGGTAACTAAGTACACAGAGTTAACATCCCAGGGACGACGGCTCCCCTGATGTGTCGAAAATGACAGGCCAGTCCGGCCGCAGCCTCCAGCCCACGAACCCAGAGTCCTTCACACCAGAGAAGGCCTCCCAGACCCTTGTGGCCATCCAACCCGTGTGCTCGGAACTCTTCCCAGGAGGGTGGGTCCCCGGGGCATCTCTGCTTCATCCGAAAAATCTCAACCTCAAAATAATTTATGAAACGCCTTCCGCCTGCACAGCACGGAGGTGTAAGTTCTGCACGGTGGGGAAGGGTCACAGTAAAGAGCGCCCCAGCGGCGAGCCAAGTTACGTACGGGGGCGCAACAGGAGCAGCGTTGAGTATGAAAGCCAAGGCTTCCGTTAAGGCCGCCCGAGTCGACTCCAAACACCCGTGATCATGTGCTGTCTCAGCCACGTGATGGGGCGCCAGCATCTGAGTGCGCTGACGCCCACGGACGTGATTTCTGCGGACAAAGACCACACGGCGCCCTCTGCCATGAGCCCTGTGCTTCCCACCTTCCCCGACTTTCGAACCTCGGCACCTTGGCTGTGATTGGCTCACGCACAGATGCATTTCCAAGGAGAGGGGAGCAGCTGCGTGCGGAGATCAGAGCAAGAGAAAGCACCCCATCTTCACTGTCAAAACATGATTCAGCTCCTTCCTTCCCCACTCAGACAGCGATGGCAGGGAGAGGGACCGGATGTTGTGAAGATTCTTTCAAAGGGCTGTGGGGAATTTCCTTCCGGAGAGACCGTGGCACAGCTGTCACCTGCTTCTCCTTTCTTGTCCTCAAAATCCCCGAAGCTGGGTGCACGAACCCCTGTCCTAACACCGTGGGTCCTGCAGAACGTGCTGTGGCCAGGGGAGCCGGTGACCCAAGCTGATTCACCCAGAAGGTGTCTGTGGGTGTCATCCTCACCAACAGACACAGTACCCAGCACTCTGGCGACCATCCCTTCCCTAACAGCGGCAGAGCTAGGACATGACAGGCGATGCAGGGAATTGTCGGAAAGAGCCAAAAATAGCGTTATTCACTCAGAATTTCTAAATGTTCCCTTCCCTGCTGATCTAAACTCAAAGTGTCCTAACGACGTGTGATTTCGTGACAACGTGTGGCACTAAAAATAGGGACTTGGAGAGGTTCTCTCGCTCAGGGAGGAAATGACCCGCCTGAAGGGCGCCTCGTGGGCTGGGCTGGCTCCGGGGCCGCCCCACAGTGTCCCCAGCACCGAGCGTGGCAGGGGGGCATCGAGGTGCCAGTCCCCTCGGGAAGGAGTGTCTGTCTCCATCTGGAGAGCCGGCCACCGCGGTGACTTACAGACCTGCAGCCACTCTCCCCACCAAGCAGACTGTGAGTGGCTTCCGACCGGCAAAAGCACCCTTAGAAGCTGAGATTTTAAAACCGTCTGTTTCTGCAAAAGGTCAACCGCAGGATTGCCGGGTGACAAGGCAGTTCCCTAGAGCAGGGTGGACACACGCACACACCACAGCGCACACTTGAGCGTCGCAGCGGCTTACTGGAGACAGCCGAAGGGCGGAACACCGCACGGCTGCCGCCAAGGGACAGACCAGCTGCAGCACGTGAAGGCCCCTCGGCCACAAAGGGGAGGGATGCTTGGACACCCACTCCGCTGTGGCTGGGCACAGAAGGCACTGCCCTGGGGGAAAGCAGCCGGTCACAACAGGCCGCAGGCCATTTCCTCCCGAGCACGGGAAAGGTCCCGAGCAGGCAGATCCATAGCCAGGGACAGGAGAGGCGTAGCTGCCTGGGACTCGTGGGAGGTGGGCGTGGGGGTGAATGGGTTTCTTTTCAGGGGGATGAAAATTCTCTAAAGCTAGATTACCGCCGAGAGTCACACAACTCTGTGACTACGCTAAAAATCCACTCGACTGCGAACTTTAAAAGGGTGAATTTTACGGTGCGTGAATTGTCTCTCAATAAAAGTGTTACACGTGCGTGTAGATGCACACCCGACCTATCTGCTGCTTCGATCTTGCTTTTTCAAATGAGAATTCATAGCTCTGGCTGGTGCGGCTCGGTTGGTTGGAAGGTCGTCCCGTAACAAAGGGGGTGCGTTCAATTCCCGGTCGGCCCTCGGCTGGGGTGCAGTGCAAGCGGCAACCTATCAACGTTTCTCGCTCCCTTTGACGTTTTTCTTCCTCTCTCTCTCCCTCCCTCACCCTCTCTAGGTACGTCCTTGGGCGAGGAGAAGGAAGGGAGGGAGGGAGGGAATGAGAACCCACTAAACACGAGCACTCCCTCCACAACCCAGAGTTTCCACGGTTGCAAATCCACGGAGACAGGGCCCTGCCATTACCGGAGAGGTGAGCGCCTCCTGGAGAGGAAAAGGGGGTGCTTTCACTTCTAACTGAACGGCGGCACAGCGCTAAGAGCAGGTACCCGCCACGGACGTGTCCGACGGCGCGGCTTCCACCCACTTTCCTCGTGGGGCTCCACCACAGTGGGGGGCCCACCGTTGTTTTAAAAATGTTTGATTTTCATAATTATTTGCGAGGTTGGTTTGGCTCCTGGGGGACACCTGTTCACAGTTCCAATGGTGACTCAATTTAACTGAAGAGCACAGCTGTGGAGCAACTACCACAGAGATAGCAGACGCCAGGGGCCGCCCCAGCACTGGCCGGAAACAGCCTCCTGCCCCTGCCACACGACGCGTCCTCAGGCCCCAGCACGGCTGGACTCAGTCCTTTGCAAATAACAGCAACCAACACCTCCCTGCCCCTTCCTCTGGACCAAACACTGGTCCGACTCGTTCCACCGTAGATCAGCTCACCACGCTCTCTGCACTGACCCCTACACCAGCCACGAGCCCAGCATCACCTTCAGCCCCACTTTACGGAGGAAGAGACCGAGGCCTGGGGTGGCTACATAAGTTAACGCAGGGCCACACCTCGGGGGCAGGGCAGAGCCGGGATGCAAACCCAGGCCCTCTGCCTTCAGACACCGCTGCTCAAACCCCACCCCGGCATTAGCCCGACTCACAAAACAACCCCCCAGACACACACGCGGATGAGTCACAAAATGCGCCACCATGGCTCTGCCCCACCTGGGCATGCTGAAGCGCAGTGCGCCCAGGCCGCGGCGCGGTGCTCACCTGTGGACCACCCCGGCCCGGTGCAGGTGCTCCACCGCGGAGACGAGCTGCCGGATGTATCTGCGGGCCTCGGACTCCTCCAGCCGCTTCTTCTCGTAAATCTTGTGCATCAGGTTGCCCCCGGGACACAGCTCCATGACCAGGTAGTAGCTGTTTTCCGTCTCCAGGATGTCGAGCAGCTGGGTGATGTTGGGGTGGCGGATCATCTGCTGGATCTGCCCCTCTCGCCGGAGGTTCTTGGTGACGTACGTGTCCTTCTTGGCTCGCTTCTTGTCGATGACTTTTATGGCCACCTAAGGAGACAGCGAGAGCACGGCTGTGGTCAGTCCCTGCAGGCGAAGTTATTCCCCTGACTCTGCGCAAGAACCAGGGAAAACACGCAGCTACTCTCTGCACCAGGAGAAAAACGCCATCTAAGAGAGCCTCAAGGGAAAGAAAGCAAAGTGTAACATCAGCAAGGACCAAAAGGCGCAACAATTGAGGAAGGGATGGAAATTTACTGAGGCAACTTGGACGGTGGTCTGCGGGGCTCCGTGGAGGGGCAGCATCCAACTGGGGTCTCCAGGGGTGAAACACCAAGATCTTCCCAGCCAAGGGCCCCCCCCCAACTCAGGCCTCACTGTCCTCCCTCCAGGGTGGGTCCCCCTAGCCACCACTGCTGCACCAGCCAACACTCCCCCACCTGCCGTGGCCGTGGCCAGGGTGCTGCAGGATGCAGGGCTCAGTGACAAGGCGGTGTGGCAGCCATTGTGCCTGGCACCGGCCCCCAGACCAGGCCGCCCCATCTCCAGTGCTCAGGTGTCCCCCCCAGAGATCACCACAAAGGGTGACTCTCAGCCCCACGTCAGGCCCCAACCTGTAGCTGCTCCCAGGCCTCATCTCCATGACACTGTTGGGTCACTTCCCCAGAGTCAATGTGCCACACACGTGGACCCTCCAGCCTTTACCAGCCACTGATGCCCTGGGGACCCCGTCTAACAGCCTCTGTCACCTGTCCCCCTCCGCATTCCGGACACCGCTGCTCTGGCTCACTGGGGCCTGGCCTCCCGGTGCCCAGACACAGCGCCCCTCCATGAGACTCGACAACGCACAGGGCGTGCATCCGCCGACGGCCGAGCCACCTGGGCGCAGGTTCAAACAGCGGTCTCCCCATTTCTATTTGTGTCCTTTCTGTGTGAGTACGCTCGTGACCGTTCACAATGTACTCAGTATAGTGACACAGAAGTTGACACGGGTCAAGAATGAGTGATCGATAAATCGCTGATACACACACAGATGCGTTTGCAGGAAAAGACTCTAATGCCATTTTCTTGACTCAGGTTGGTGACAGAAAAATTAGAGTCTGGCCTCCACCAGCCTGGACCACGGCGTCTGCGGCGCATGTCCATCCCCGACACTCGTCCTGACCCCTTGCGGTCTCCCTACGCTCAGCCTCGGGACCCCGGGTCTGCAATTCACACTTCTTGCTTCCAGCTCTCTGGGGTCCTCACTGCTCCACCCGGCTCTGGCCGGTCTCACACAGCAGCCCTGGCTCCCAGGCCACACATTCAGTGTTTCCCCCCATGGGCACCCCCACCACCCCCACCCCCACTCAAAGGCCCCCAGTCCTTCAGACGCTAACTCAAGTCCCACCTCCCCACTAGAGAGGGTCACCTTAACCATCCTTCCTTATGTCTCCGCCTCACACACCATCTGTGGCACCATTTAAAGCACTGGTCCCCTTAACACGAGGGCCAGCTCCCTCTCCGCCACGCACAGGCCTTTGTGAACAGTGAGTGGCCGACAGATGACCGACGGACCCAACCACGGAATCACATGTTTTTACCACGGAAGCGAAAACAGCTATGAACCCAGAATCTGCTCTCTCCTCAGGAAACGAGCCTCTTTTTCACTGAGACACCAGTGACATGAAACATGTATTGGTTTTCATCCTACAACCTGATGACGTGAACGTCTGTGTACCCAGGTACAGGATTATCACCGTCCGTCCAGCGCACAGACCTCACCGCGCCCAGGTGCAAATTTGCACGTGTGTGATGAGAACCTGTGAGATCTCCTGACGTGGCAACTCTCACGTGACACCCTGCAGCATTGAAGCCACAGGCCCTACACCGCATGTCCCATCCCAGGATGTGTTTCTCTTGACTGGGGGCGCCTGTACCAGCTTCACTCATTTTCATGGGGATTCTCAGGCCCTCAACCCAAAGATATGACACAGAGGGGACACCAGCCAATGGAACCAAACAAGCTGGGGGCCGCACTGTCCCTGGTCAGCCAGACCTGCCGCTGTCCACCCACAGGAGGGAGGGATGCTCTGGCTGCAGTCTGGCCCCAACTAATTCAGTAGACGCTGGACTAACAGCCATAAAACCTGTGCTTGTTCGTGGCCACGCATACTCACACTCACATGTACTCACTCGCACACACGCTCACACACACTCACACATCCATCGTCTTTCGGGGGCGAGGAGGGCATTCAACAGCAAACAGCATCAGGGTCTGCCTTTGCTTTTGTCTGTGTTAACTACACCCTTTGGCAGCCGAAGGAGAGTCTGCGGCCAGCGGGGACGGGACCCGCCTTCAGAAACCGCACGCACGGTTGTTCCGCGGGTAGTTCATTCAGCTCCAAATTGCCTGTAGCAGCTCATGGAACGGCCACCCAAAGCCATGACGCCCCCGTCCCCAGAATGCGTGGATGCGACCTTCTTTGGAAAGAGAAAAGGGACCTGAGAGGAGAGAGTGGCTGGCGTTGGCCAGGCGGGCCCTCAACGTCATCTCCAGTGTCCTTATTAAACAGAGACAGGCATTACGTGCAAACACACAGAGAGGGGAGGTCGGGTGAGGAACGAAGCAGAGGTGGCAGTGACAGGCCCTTAGCCAAGGAATGCCACGGCCACCAGGAGCTGGAAGAGGCTGAGGGCTGAGGTCACCTAGAGCCTCGGAGAGGGAGCCCAGGCCTGCTGTTACCTGATGCTCGGTCCAACGAAGTGCATCTCGGACTCTGGCCGCCAGAGCTGTGAGCGAGCGAGCTCCTGTGGTTCTGAGCCAGGCGGTCCTCGACGCCATGCCATGGCCACAGGGCTGACATAGCAGGTGCGTGCGCCCCGCCCTGACCCCGCCCCCACCAACTAGGCAGCAATCAGATCCACCGGCCCAACTCTGGGCGAGGAGGGTGTCTCGTGCAGAAGACGAGCTGCCTTAGCCAGGGGTCTTCAGGAGGAGAATCAAACCTCACATCCTCGCCCAGGATGGAGGGCGAGGACCAGACTGGACCCCCTAGCTGTCCTGAGTGGGCTGAGGGGCGGGGGTTCCAGGGGGCTGGCTGCCTGTGTGTCACCCTCCACGACTAAGGAAAAGGACAATGGCACTGTGAAAGGTCCATGAGACAAAGACTCTGGCTCCCCCACAGGCCCGAGTGGCAGCCAAGCCCCGGAATTTCACAAAGGCTGCCCGCAGGTCTCAAGCGGAGCGGCGCGGCAAGCACTCAGGGAAGGCACGCTGCTCTCCCGCTTCTCTTGGTGATTAAGGAACCTTAAGGAACCGCATTTCTGACAACAGAGCAGCCCCACCCTCCGCTCTGCCCCCACCCCCACTCCTGCCAAAACAATGCCCACCTGTGACGGATAAAATCAGCAAACTAACTTTTAAATGGCTAAACTCATAGGAAAGAAAAGGACGAAAACCAAAGCAGCTCTAAGGCACCACAGTGGCAGCTGTGGGGTAGAGCGGAGGCGGCCTGGCAGGGGGAGAGACCAGAGGGGCGAAAGGTGAGTTGGAGGGGCTGCCCTGCAGGGAGGGGCCACCACCCTCCACCCCAGGGATGGGGACGCAGGTCCCCGGCTGTGGGTCCTGGTCATTGAGGTGGGCCTCATGGGCCTGGCGGGAAGGAACCCGAACCTAACGGCCCCTGTTACGATTCAGGAGAAAAAACATCCCATAAAATTGTACTGGATGAGGGTGCACCAAGCATCCGGCCCAGCCACGGCACACCCCCCACACGCCCGTGGGTGCCTTACCTCTGCTAAGAAGAAATACGCGTTTCCTTGACCTGCGGTGTCAGCGTGCTAAGAAAAGGCCTGGACCACATCGCGGTGTTTCGAACCCTGGAGAGTGGCTTCCACACCCCCAAGGCGGCAGTTCAGCACCAGGCTGGTCTCGCCTTCCTCAAACAGTGACTCGGCTGAGACAGGGGCAGAGCTAACAGGATTTCAAACTCATCCCTCCATCCTGGTGGCCCTTCACCGCCTGCAGACTTCATCACTCCACCCCACAGAGCAGAAGACAATGTCCGAGTGTCCAGTCCCACAGTGGGAAGGCGGACGGGTTTGACCTTCCCCACGACAGAGGAAGGAGGAACCGCCAATCAAAGGGACGCCTCTTTCATAGTGACACACAAGACACCCGTGGGTGCTTCACCCGTCACACAGCGTGTGCCCTGTTTCCCACAGTTCCCGTCTCCCTTTCATCAATGCAACTTCGCACGGCTACGTTTTAGAGAACCAGGATGTCCGGGGAACCGGCGGCCTGACCACCTGAATTTTCTTCTTACGTGGAAATGAGCTGAAAAGAGCCCCTTCCAGAACACTTGGGTTTCTTAGTGAGTGCTGGATGGCAAGCTCGGACAAACCTTTTCCCCGTCAGCCGACATCTATGAAGCACCTACAACATCCTCAGTCACGCTGTTCCCGACGCCACCCGCGCACGGCGAGACGGACCCGGGCGTTCAGGCCCACGTGGGCAGAGAATGCAGATTCCGTCACCATCACCACCTGCCACGGGCTGAACGGCACTGTCCCCCAAATTCGCGTGGTGGAGTCCAAACCCCCCAGGTCACTATATTTGGGGGCTGGGCCTCAGGAGGTTAAATTACGGAAGGGGCCTGATCGGACAGGACTTGTCCACACAGAGGAGAGGCCCCGTGAGGAGGACCCAGGGAGAAGGGGAGCAGCGAGGCCTCGGGAGACACCGGCCCTGCCGACACCTTGATCTCGGACGTCCTGCCTCCAGGACCAGAAGACATGTCGGCTGTTCACGCTCACGCCAGGACACCCAGCCTGTGGAGCTTTGTCGGGGCAGCCCTGGCAAACCGTTCCAGGCCCCTCCCCTTGGCAAGTTGTCAGCAGTAACAGAGCGGCTTCCTCTGTACCCCCGTTACAGCAACAGAGTCTGGGCCACATGGACTGAGCAGGGGGCGCTGGGCAGACGCCCCAAAGCCATGAGGACTGTGACAAGGGGCCCGGGGCTCTGAGGCTCCGGGCGTAAACCCAAGCCTGAGACAGAATCCAGAGTGAAAACGGAACAGCGGGAAGGTGTGACAATAAATCAGCCTCACGCCTTCTTCCAAGAAACGACCCGCGTAAGCATCGGAGAGGAACGTGCTTTTGTGTGGCAGAGACTTATTTAACAGGGAGCAGAAAACATCCTTCGCTGGCTTTATTACTAATTCCAGGGCGGCGCCGTCTCCCCGAGAGAGGGTGCCAGACAGCGAGCACATGGGTAGCTGTCTTGCGCGGGGCTGGTTAATTGCTGCTGCTTACGTAGCCCAGGGAGACAGCGCTGACCCGTGGCTCCCTGCCCGCCATCCGCTGCTACAGCTAAAACCCATCTCCTGGTAAACGAAAGGAAGGTTTCCTTCCCCAGTTTAAACAACAGAGCTCGTTAGGACCGATCTCGGCAACTGTAACAGAGCCCAGTGCTGAGAAAGGCAAAGGAAGGAATAAAGCAGGGGTGTCTGCCCGTGTGGCGTCTCTGGGTCACCCGGGAAGAAGAGTCATCTTTGGCCACCCATTAAATACACAGACACTAACGAAAACTGATAAGCAAAAAAAAGGTTTTAAGCACATTTACGGTTTTGTGTTGGGCCGCACTTACAGCCACCCCGGGCTGATGGCCACCCCTGCAGGGCAGTGGACAGGGCTGGGAGACCTTCCACGCCTACCCCAGGGGGTTGGGGCCACTGTCCCTGGGACCGGCTACGCCCTGACCCCAGCTCGGGTCCACCCTGCTGGTGGAAACCCAGAAGCTGGTCCTCGTGAGGCAGGAAGGAAGACAGTGAGGTGAGGGCTCTGAGACGGCAGGGGGGCTGCTGGGACTCCTATCGACACCCCTGCACGGGCTGCCCCGTGCGAGCTTCAGAGCACACATATTGCCCACGAGGAAAAGTGACCCCGGTTCCCTGCTCAGCAGGAAGTTGCCACAACTGAGGAACCCAAGGAGGAGAGGAGGGACAAGTTAAAACAGGCAACGCTCAAACTGTTTCCTCGGCTTTGGCAGAGTCGCCAAGGCCCACAGGTAACTCCTCTAGGGTATCCGCCACCATGGCTGGCTCACAGTGAGTCAATAAAAACACTGGTGAAAAAACCGAGCGTCCAGCCCTGGCTGGTGTGGCTCAGTGGACTGAGCGCCGGTCTGCGAACCAAAGGGTCGCCGGTTCGATGCCCAGTGGGGGCGCGTGCCTGTGTTGCAGGCCAGGTCCCCAGTAGGGGGCTCTAGAGGCAACCACATTTTGATGTTTCTCTCCGTCTCCCCCCCTTTCCCTTTGTCTGAAAATAAATAATATCTAAACAACAAAAACTGAGCGCCCAATTGCCCCGAATGCCCTTCAACCTCAACCCCGCAGCAGCCTCTCCCGCTCCGGCTTCTTCCTCCGCAGCCCATTGGCAATTAACGATAATCATAACGAGGGACAACTCATCACCTGACACAAACAGACCCACAGAATCCAAGACAGCCATCACTGCTGCCGCTGGGAAGACCTCCCACGGGGACAGCCCCACCCCGCTCCTCACCACTCTCCCCTGAGAAAGTCTCCCTGTGCTCCTCTCCGGTCCCTGAGACCACTTCATCCCCACCTGTTGACCCCTCCCCACCCAGCAGAGTCAGGAGGCCTCCTCCTGGCCCCCACTGCTGCCAGCCAGGTCCCCAGGGTCCCCTCTCTACCTGGAGGCCCCTCAGCTTTCCCTCCAAGGCCAATAATGAACGCCGCCTGTGCCCAGACACGTTGGGACGAAACTCAGTCCCTTGATGAGATATTAAAAATCCCTCGTGGCCTGGCACCGGCCTCCCCCCAGATCTCCCCAACCCCCACTTTTTTTTAAAGGAAAAAGGAGTTCTGTTTTTCACGTGAAAGAACCAGGTCACTCACCATGAGAATACGTTTTAAATTCTGAGATCTCTCTCTTTTCAAAGATTTTATTTATTTATTTTTAGAGATAAGGGAAGGGGAGAAACATCAGTGTGTGGTTGCCTCTCACACGCCCCCTACTGGGAACCTGGCCTGCAACCCAGGCCTGTGCCCTGACTGGGCATCGAACCGGCGACCCTTTGGTTCGCAGGCCCACACTCAATCCACTGAGCCACACCAGCCAGGGCTGAGATCTCTTTATTTTTGGCGGAGGGGCCCCCGTGATCGGAGGTGCAGCTCCGCTTTGTGATCTCTGTCCTGTGAGTCTGCGTCATGCGCTCGTCACCCTTGTCTTGCGTGGAGATCAGTGGAGCTTTGTTAGGTCGGAACGAGGGCTGCAAAGATGTGAATCCCGTCTTTCCTGGGACTCAAGATCTGCTGGCTACAAACCCTGCCGCCCCTCCAACAAAAAAACCGGACCCTCTGATCGTCATCATAGTCTGTTAAGTGGATCGGTGGTGACGGACTCACCACGTGGGACGCGTTTGCATCATGACGCAGAGACCGACGGCATGAACGGTGTTCACAGTGCGTGTCGTGATTGGGCCCGGTCTCAGCAATCCGAGTCAATTCATCCATCCCTCCATCCAGCTGTAAACATTCAGGCTAGCTGGGGAACCGTTTGGTGGCCTAAATTATCCAGTTCAGTTGTCCATAAACATACCATCAACAAGCTAGGTGGACAACTGCCACTTCTCTGTCGGCTGCGAAGTGTGAGAACCGACAAAAAGGCCCACAGCCCGCAGCCACCAGGCCACACACATCTGAGATGGAACTGGTCCCCTTACCAACCGCTTGACAGGCAAGACACGGCAGGTCCGCTGGAAGGAGACCCTGTTACAAAACACTTGATTCTCTTCCAGGCTGTAGAAACAAATGCACTCGGGGTACAGAAGCCACTGCTGGGACTTTTCAACGTGGTTTACTTCTCTGTCTGCCTAGCTGCCCGCACACGGAGCCAGACAGCCCGCGCACCACACGAGGGCAAGTCAGGAGTCCCACGGGCGATGGGAGTTTCCTTACGGAGCCAGAGGTTGCTCCCAGGGACCCAGGTATCATCTATCCGCACAGTAGGCAGCTCACCACAGAGCGAAAGTCGGCGGGTGAGGGGTGTGAGAGAGAAAGCCCCAGTTCCTCTCAAGAGGAGAGAGTTACAGAGGAAGCAAGTGGATTGCACTGGAGAGTGGTCTCCGTGACCCACTGCCCCTGCCCAGTGGGACCCCAGAGCCTGGCCTTTGCTGCCCTGATACTTAGGCCCCTGGAGGAAGACACTGCACTCGCTGGCTGCGGCGGCCACCACAGAGTGCCACAGGCCGCCCGAGATCAAGATGTGCACAGGCTTCACTTCTCCTGAGCCCGCTCTCCTTGGCTTGCAGTCTTCCCTGGGGTCCTCAGAGGGTCTTCTACCCTCTGCATGTCTGTGTCCCAGGGTCCTCTGCTCGAAGGACACCCACAGCACCTCATTTCACCGTCACCACCTCTGTAAAGATCCCATCACCAATACGGTCACGTTCTGAGCCCGGGGGATAGGGGTACCCCCTAACAAACACCCTAAAACACCTTAAAACCCCCAACAGGTGCTCGACCCCGTAGAGCACCGAGCACCAGCGCACAAGCCCTCTGGGGACAGGAGCCACCCTGAGCGACACCGGGGCGGCATGGCCCGCCCAGCTGCTGGTGTGGCGTCACAAGTCCCTGTGCTGATCTGAAACCCTCCTCTGTCACCCAGAGACGCAGGAGCGCTCGGGTTACAGGCAGAGAAACCCAAAACCACCTCGCTCCTTTCCCAGGAAAAGAAGAACAAAGGAAAAAGGAAAACTCTGTTCAAAGGCTCTTGCCTTTCTCCACTTGCTCAGGACTGTCACCGGCCCCTTATTGAGCCGTCACACTATCTACCCAGACAAGGGAAAAGCTGGGCGGTGGAGCAATCAGCACTTTGGGGGATTTTTCTCTTCAAAACTGCAGGGGGTGGGGGTGGGGGTGGCGGAAGGTCACTTCAACCCTTAACACACAGGAAGCCTGAGCCAGGTCGCTGTCAGTTCCAGTGGTGACTCAGGACACAGAAGGGTCACAGGTCGCAGGGCTCCAGGGCAGGGCAACTCCCCAGACCCCACTCCTTCCCCACCGGGCAAGTCTTGTGCCTCCAGGGCAGTGGGGACAGGAACCCAGAGGAGCTCGGTTCCCTCCCACACCCTTCATCTCCCTGTCTCTCCGACAGAGTCGACAGAGTCGCAATGCGGACCTCTCCAGAGGGCAACAGGGCCGAGTGGCAGATATCTCCCTAGGTTCCCTAAAACCCTAGGACCCCTCGTCTGCCGCACGTTCAGGAAACGTTTTTGCTGCAATGCCCTGAGTTCTGTGTGTGTGGTTCCTGGCTCCGTGGATCTGATTCTTGCCCCTGTTCGCAGGGCGTTTGGTGCCTTACACAAAAAACGCTCACTTGGGGGAGGGCACTTGGGACAGAAGCCTGGGCCCCCCTTGGCCTGCCCACCTGAGTGCCCTGGAGCAAAGACAACCGGCCCTCCCGTGCCCCAGGGAGCCGCAGACACTCGGAGAGGCACGTGTACCACTTGGCCTCCCCAGAGGGGACGCCTTTCCCCCATGGTCTGCCTACACAGGCACCTTGTACTAATTTGTACAAACAGCCCTGCCAGCCACTCCGCGTTAGGAAGACAACCAATAAACGTCTGAAAGAAGCAACACAGATTTACCTCCGACGGCCAAGCAAAGGGAATGAACGCTCTTCCTCTCTGAACTGGTAACAACTGGGAAACTCGGACCTTCACAGCACACCTTCAAAGGGCTTTAGGACAAGGAATGAGTGTTTAAAAAGGGTGTGAGGGAAGGGGGAAGAGTCTTCCTGCGGGAAAGGGATGCGCTAGACAGGGAGGAGCCCTGAGCTTTCTCTCTTCTCTCCCCTGGCCTTGGCCTTGGGTCGCCTTCACTTCCACAACAAAGAGATCAGACGTGTCTTTAAAATTTGACCTTTAATGCTTTAAACTCCAAAATTAGCTCTAATCCAAGAAGGATCCCTGCCCGCCGGCTACAGGAAACAATGTTCTATTCTCACATCACAGGACACTTGGCAGCCCCGATGGAGCTGAAAAGGGACAAGAAAAAAGTCGCTTTCTTGGGGAAGCAGGGGCCACTATAAGAACGGGAAACACAAAAATGTGAGCAATACCAATCCAAGACAAAAAATCCTCAACCCAGTCCTGGCAGCTAAGGAGATCTCAGCTCACACTGGACATCACAGGGCTCCCGGCCAAGGGCCAGTTAACAGATAAAGAAATCATACCCCTGAGGATGGCAAAAAGCGGAGTGTGAGAAAGAGCCGGCCACCGAACCAAACACAGGGAACGAGGCTGCACCACAAACTTGTCCACACCGCTCCTGTCCACCCCCAGACTTCCTCTTCCTTCCAGTCAGGATGGTTTTCTGCAGGTGAAGGAGCTGGGTGCCAAAGAAGTTACACCAGAAGCGTTCCAGGGCACCTTCCTGCACCGTGGCCCCATCCAAGAAACGGGAGGTGACCTAGAAACATCTAGAAAGAGCACAAAGTGAAAACCAGGAGGCAGAGACGTCCGCGACAGCGAGAAGCCTCGGCCAGAGGAAGATTCCCCAGACCACAGAAGCTGCCGGAAGCTCCTGGCAGACGCAGAGAGGAGGGAAGTGGAATTCGAGGAATGCAGACCGGGCTCCGCGGACTTCCGGTCCTTCGGGGGTGTTGGCTGCGGAGGGGAGAGCGTAGCCGGTATCCTCTGCCTCACCTCCCCTTCCTCCTAAACGTGAAACTGCACCGGCCACAATAAACTGAGTGGGCGCCCGCTTCTCTGCACCACTGAAGGTCTGACTAACACAGGCCTTCAAAGACAGGTGTGAAAGCCCAACAGAGGGGCACTTCCAGCGGCCCTGTGGTCCCTAACACAATACTGAACCCATTCCCAGGCCATGTGCTTTACGCATGCACACGCATGTACAAAACAAATACACGTGTGTGTATGTTTCTGATACTCACACGTCTGTACTTAGTCCGATCCCCACTGCATCCCGTGAGGTGTCGGCGTCACTGTACAGACTGAGCAACTGAAGCTCAGAGGGTCCGACCTCCTTCGGGGAGACAGCGCAGCTGTCCAGCAGCAGAAAGGGGGCCGGAACCCATGCCCGCAGCTCTGCCGCCGGCGCCCGACACCCGAGGTCACGTCATCAGGCGACAGGTTAGAAAACACAGTCAAAAGTCCCTGCCCAACACAGTGGTTTCTGCAGACGGCAATGACACAGCGTCGGGACCTGCTGACAGAGCAAGTCCGACAACAAGCCCTCGGGTTTACCGAAGCACAAAAAATACGAGGAAATAAAGGCAAAGACTGACTGGTTGGACTAAACAGAAGATGAAATTTCTAGGGGCCCCTCCAAAAAAAAAACCACACAAAAGACAAAAACTGAATCAAAGGCAAACAACCAACCGGAAGAACTAGTTTTTAAATTATACAGAACGCCAAATAATGGAATGCTATTTGTCACCAAGCATCAAAATTTAAAAGAATTATTTAACACCCTGGGACAATGTTCTCTACACATCAAGATGGGAGGGAAAGTAAGGTTACAGTACGAACGCCATCTCAATTTTGTAACCTGTGACTTCAAAAGGTAAAGAAAGCCACGCACCGCTTCACGGCGGAGGCACGTTCCGAAAAACACGGCGGCCGAGAGTTCGCTGCCGTGGGAACCTGGCGGAGGCCCGTACACACACCTGGGAGCTCCTGGGCTACAAGCACTCAGCACCACAGGAGAACAAATGCAGCAGCCGAGACGCAGTGAACGTGGTGAGCACAGGGTGTGCGAGGCCCCTGCAGGGGTGGCTCGGCGTACTGGTCACAGCACAGCTGTTTCACGAGCGGGAAGAGTCCCCTCTGAAATAACAGTAAAAATGCAGCAAATTCGTAAGCCAGGAGCAGAGACGTTCACCATCAGCGTCCAGTACACTGTCCTGCATGTAACTGCGTGTGCTGGCCATGCAGGAGGTCCCTTTATACCAGCCTCACCACAAACACGGGCGTCCTGGCTGTTGTGGGACGTCGGGACGGCTCTGTGGTCACGTGGCGACAGGAAGTTGTCAGCTCTGTTATCATCCTCTGGGGCCACCGTCCCCTGAGACGACAGGTCGTTCCATGGCACACCCCCGACCGGCGTACATACACGTGCCTCTGTGTCACACACACCCAGCCCACACACAGAAATGTGCCTGGTGACGGATGACTGCTGGGGGGTGTGACTACACGTGATTTCTGGTTTTCCTTTCTGTTTCTATTTATTTTCCACAAGGAGCCAGAGGTGAAAAATAATCATGTTTAATTAATCAGAAGAAAAGGGATACTTTTTAAAAACAGGAGAGTAGGTCATGAAATGTGATTGGTGAAGCGAAGTAGCAAGTGGCAGAGTGAATGGTAAGAAGGGCAGCCCTTAGGTGTGCAAGGAAAGTGCACAGCAACCAGCAAACGGTAGCCCAGGATTTATTTTGGTTGATTGGGAACTTCGAATGCTCTAGAATACACCAGCAACTGGACTTGGTTCAGAGAATTTTAAAACACTGAGTACTTGGCCCAAAAGACTTTAAGATTTATTTTTTAAATATTTATACTTTTGAAAAAACAATTAAAATATTGATATTTTAAATTTTTATTTTTTTAATGGTTATAGCTGACCTAGGAAAAACACTGATTTACATTAGATACTTTGTATCTATTTGTAAATAACTGTGCCCCTTTGGAATCTGGAAAGCACCATTCTAAGTCTGATTATTGGAAAGAAACTTTGTTACTCACTCGCTCCCGGTGCTTTAATTTAAGGCTGGCTTCGCTAATAAGCTCGGTCTAGGAAGAAATGTCTCGCATAATGAATTAGGTGGCAGTGCGACAGCCAACGGCTCATCCCCTCCGGAGGGAAATTCAAGTTCATTACATCAAATTGGGCTTGAAATTGCCACAGCCACTCACAAATGCTCGTTTCTCCTAGAACAAAATGTCGTCCTGTGGGAACGACGTGCCACAAATCTGCAGAAGCGTTCTCCAAGCACGTGCTTTGTTTTCTTTGCGTCACTAAATGTGCATGGCCGCTGAGGATGGAGTCACGGCTTGTCCAGTCACGTTTGAAACTGGAGCGAAGAGCAGAGCACTTAGAAAGCCAGGCTCCCCATCAGAGCCACAGTGACTGCCAGGAAAACCAGAGCCGCCAGCGATAGCTCTTATCTCTGTCCCTCTCTTTCACTGACGTGGAGCTCAGATAAAATGCTAGAATGTGCTGACCCCAGCCTGGACGCCAACCTTCCCCGAAGCGCCTCCATGTTCCCCGGCACGTCCTCATTCCCGGTGCCTCTGAGGTCCCAGCCCAAACGGAGCCGGGAAAGCTGGCCTGGCTCCAGGCAGTCTGCACAGCCAGCCAGCGGCACGGGGTGTGCGGCTGTGTCTGCACCGAGTAATCTGCGTCCCTGTGTCCCTTCCTGGAGGAGGGTGGCGTCCCTGGGGCCCCCGGGACGCTGGGTGTGCGGCTTGGGCAAGTGCTGGCAGCTGCACCACCTCACCTAGAACCCTCGCCCCTCCCAGAGATGTTTCTCCTCCCAGCGCAAAAGAGAGGTCCCAACACCCGAGTGACCGCTCACCAGGGCCACCAGAGCCACCCCACGCCCCTGCTTCCTTCCTTAAGACAGTCCGCTCCCAAAGAGTCACCCTTAGCATGATGTCACGATTCACATGTAAAGGGTACATAGGCACACACACATCTGTGAGTGTGTACATATAAAGTTGACCCTTGAAGAACGGCTTTGAGCTGCACGTGTCCACTCACACCGGGATGCGGGTTTTGCCAGTAAACACAGCACGCACGTCTTCTCTTCCCCATGATTTCCTTTTCTCCAGCTCACTCTGCTGTAAGAACACAACACGTAATACACATAACACATACACATTGTGTGGCAGACAGCCCTCGGCCTCTGCGACTCCTCATCCACAGAGAAGTCTGCTCTCCGTCCACAGCTGGTTCCATCTGTGAAGGGGAACCCCACAGATACAGAGGCCAGCTGTAAAAGTCTGGGGGCGGTCAGGAGTTGGGTGTGGATTGTTGACCATGCTGGGGGGTCAGCGCCCCTAACCGCTGCGTTGCTGATGGGTCAACTGTGTGTGCAGACATGCACTGGGGGACACGCACACGCACATGCACACGGCCCAAACTCCTCACTTCAAAGTGACCTTGTGAGAACTGGCAGACCGAGCAGCCCCGTAGGCCACCCTGGAAGCTCTGTGCACATGGTGAACCTGACGTACTGGAGCAAAGGGGCAGGAAACGCATGCCTGGGGCGCACAGGGCCACTGTCACCCACAACCAGCATCCCACTCACGCCCAGGGCTTCAGTGTGGTCATTGCTGACTCCTGACCTCAGGCTTTTGTTTGAAAACCCTCAATGGGACTCCAAAGACTTAGAGAAGCAGTTTGCTCGGGTGAATCTGGTTTTGCTGCTATCTGGGGCTTCCCCAAAATGGAGTACTTTTGGGGCTAAACTTGAGAGTGTCCTGGACACTCTGGGACAGCCGGTCACCCTCATCTGCAAAGTTGGGACAACGGTACCCACTGCAAAAGGCCACTGAAGGGACTTGTGTCAGAAGCAAAGCCTCCGGGACAGAGCCTCGCAGGCAGCCCCAGATCCATACAGGTCAGTCACTGTATCAGTGTGACATCCCCGCAGGCAAAGCAGGGCTTGGCCCTTGGCCCTTCCCCGCAGGCTCAGGTGGTTTAGGAGGTTGTGGGGTCCCCGCCCTGCTCCAGGCAGACAGGAATCGCTGGGAGTCCGAGCTCAGCCTATGGCCTGCACACAGAGGTGTGCAGACCCCTCGCGGGCAGCTGCTGCCGCACCCTCTCCTTCCTCGGCCCACGTTCTGAGCCCACTGGGTGCCCGCTGCTGCTGTGCCCGCTCTGCCACAGGGCAGGCAGAGAGCCAGAGAGAACCTTCATGTCACAAGAGTGTCCGAACAGAGGCAGGCAGACACCTCACCAAAAAGCCTGGAGGCGGGACATCCATGAGAACACAGCAGTGGACACAGAGACGGGGAGGGAGCTGAGTGGTGGCTCAGAGGTCGGGCGAAAGCAGCCTCTTGGTTTAGGAGACTGACAAACTTATTAAAAACGTGTCGTCCAAGAGACAGAGCCAAGCCTCCCTGTATCTCCGTGGGAACATCCAGAAAAACGCACGTTTGCAAACAGCCGCCTCGCCCATCTGCTGCACGGTCGGCGCGGTTTCTCGGGAAGTGCCGAGGGTTCAGTAACCGTCTCCTGACAGGACAAAAGAGTGCTGGGAAGGGCTGGTCACCCGTCACTCTCATGCCTGCAGAAGGCACAGGTGTTCGGGGCTGGAAGTTCTCCCGAAGAGCGCCAACCTACACCTGCTCAACCCCGTCACTCACACGGGCACCCCCAGGGACTGCCAGTGAGACCGATGGCCCATCCAGACTGTTCCAGCAGGCTGTCCCCTCTCATCCCGGAAAGCTCAGAGCACCCTTTGGTCCTGCTCTGCTGCAGGGGCCACTCCAGGCCCCGGGATGGAGCCACTGTGCCCCACTCACAGGAGACAATGAACACAAATACACGCCGGGGGGTCAGGTGACAGATGAGTCCAGGGGTGTCTCCCCACAAAATCCGTGTGTTTAAGTCTTGTCTTCGTGCATTTTCGCTGCTGTAACAAGACACCACAGGCTGGGGGGCTTGTAAATGACAGAATGTACCCCTCACACTTCTGGAGCCCAGGAGCCCGGTCTGCGCCGGGAGACGTGGCATCTGCTGAGGGCTCGACGGTCTTCTTGCTGTGTCCCCACGCGGGGCCGGGGAGCACGGGGGTCTCTCAGAAGACCACTCACCCTGCCCATGAGGGCTCTGACCTCCCAAAGGCCCCACCTCCCAATGCCACAACATTGGGATTAGCTTTCACATATGCATTTGCGGGGGGGGCGGGAGGGCGCACAAACATTCAGGCTGCACTGAGTCCCGACCCCCAGGACCCCAGACGCAACCTCACTGGGAGATGCTACGCCTTTACAGACGCAGTCAAGACACAGTGAGGGCGCTAGGGTGGGCCCTGATCTCTCACGACTGGTGTGCACATAACACAGGGAAACGCGAGACAGAGACAGACACACGTGGAGGGACGATGGCACAAATGACACGGGAGCAGACCGTCACCTACAAGCCAAGGAGAGGGGCCCCGCACAGGCCAGCCCTGCCCCCGCACCAGCCTCAGAAGGAACCAGCCCTGCCAACACCTTGACTTTGGACTTCCAGCCCCCAGCCCTGGGAGATGGCGAATCTGCTGCTTAAGGCCCCGAGTTTGCGACGCTTTGTTACAATGGCCCCGGCGAACCAATCCAGGTGGTCAGGGACACTCTGAGGAAGGACAAAGCAGGGCGGAGGTGCAGACAGGGACAGGGGACGTGTCAGAGGCGGTCATCAGAGAGAGGACATGCCGATCCCAGATTCCAAGCAGCAGGGCCCGGGTGTCTCCTCCCCCAGGACCACAGCCCAGAAGGTCCCTCGGGCCCTGAAGCATCTCCTGACCCGCGTGCTGGTCCAAGTTAAGGGCGGTGCTTGCTCCTTCGAAGGTCCCCATTTCCCTCCCGGGTCCCCTTTTTCTCCTCTGGACCACCCACCGTAAACTGAATCTATCGCCTTCCCACAAACAGATGCTGGGACGCGGATCCGGGATTCAGAGCGCTCCCAGTTTTGGCCAACATTTCCCGACCACCCATCGACACCCTCTCTGGCCCCGCGTGGGTGACTCAGGCGTGGTGAGGCAGAGAGCATCTGTCAGGCGTCTGGGACCCCAGTCCAAGGCCATGGTGCGGCACCAGCCCAACTCACCTGAGCGTATTCTGTAACGTTAGCCGGTCAGCACAGGCGCTGCCAGCCACGGTGACCCATGGCCTCCCCCGGTGACCCACCAGCCTCAGGCGGCCACCACAGGGGAGATGGGCGGGTCGCGAAGCAGTGGCTCTGAACATTTTGGGGGTAAAGAACTCCTTTCAGAACCTGATGAAATCCATGGGTCCTCTCCCCAGAAATGTATTCACACACCTGCAGCACACTGGGGTTCACTGTACAAAGGGAAAGCCCACCCGCGGTCCCTCCCTAGCTAGTGGGATCCAGGGATGTGACCCTGCAATGGCGAGAATCACCAGGAAACAAAGACAAGGAATGAGCAGGGGGAGGGGCAGGGGGAGGGGGCTGCAAGGCACACCGCTGGAAGATGACAGATCCCCTTCATATGTAAAAAGTATCTTTAAATCAATAAGGAAAAGACCAAAACCCCGGGTGGGGAGGGCATGGCAAACAGATGTGGTGTGTGAATTGTTGCTGCACACAGGAAAACCCACTCGGCTCATCTGTGACCAGGTGGAGCCACACATAAAAGAAGACACCGTGTTCACTGCACGGGCCGGCACAGCGCCGAGCTGGAGAGCGCCCGGTGTGGACAAAGGTGTGGGACAGCACCCCCCATGGGCCGGTGGGGGCACAACAGGGAAACGAACCCCCGGGGGGAAGGCAACAAGGTCGATGTTCACGGTCGATGTTCATGGACAGCTGAAACCGTGAGACCCCTCTGCCCGAGGCCAGGAACTTACGCCTCGACTACAATGGACACTTTTACAAAGTGACAAACAGGCACGGACATTTACTGAAGCACAGCTCGGGAATGACACAAAACGGCATGTCACCCACGTGTCTGTTCTTTGTCCCTAGCTCTTTAAGTAATGGCCAAGGACTTACGCGACAGGGACCGTTATCGTGGACCCTGCGTCTGGGGAACGCTGGGCAGTCAGAAGGGACGAAGGCACCCACAGCAGTTTTGGGGAAGGACGGTCAGGACATAACGCTGGGTGAAATACATGGGACACTGAACAGCATGTACAGAAAAGTACGTCTTTCTGCGCCTGGAATTCACAAATACGGACAGACACACACCGGCCTGTGTAGGCCTGGAGGGGCCCAGGAGCAGGGCAGGCCAGGGAGGAGCCCATCCTGAGGCCCAAGGGCGAGAGGTGGAATTCTCTCACCGCATTCCGCCTGACGCCTCTGGATTTCCGACCAGGTGTCGGTATGAACTACGCCAACATGAACCCAAACGGAGCTGAAAGTCCCACAAAAGTGATTAAAATGCAAACAGAACCCAGTCACTGGCAGCTGCCTTGCTAGGTGGGACAGAGAGGGTACAGCAGCGGTGGCAAGAGAGTGCCAGCAGGTGGCCAAACCCCACACCCCTTAGCAGCATGCCCAGGAGTGGGGGAGGCAGGGCCTCTCCCAGGAGAGCAGTGCTGCCTCTGAGTGGGCACACTGGTCGACCAGTTAGCCAAGCTCCGCTGACGCAGAGTCCTTAAAAGAGAACACACAGAATGAATCCAAGTGCCCTCAGGTGCCCACTAACACAACCGAGGGGCCTGAGAATTCCAACCAAAGGGAAGTAAGGCCAGAACATCTCCCAGAGGCTCAGAGGGGCTGCACCACAGACTCCTTGGGGCTCCTCGTTGCAGGGCAAGAGGGACCAGACGGGGGTGGGCAGCCGGGGTGGGGAGCAGGCTGGGCTCAGGGTCAGACCCCGGCCCTGTCGTGCTCAGAAGGAGTGGGCACCAGCACCCACTGCCCAAATATCCCTTCGGGGCTGCAGACCTTGCTGGCTCCCAGCATGGGGGGTGGGGGGCTTGGGGGGAGTTTTACCCCAGGAACTGCCCTCAGCAGGTGTCTGAGGCCCTGGCCCCTTCCCAGGACAGCCCACGCCCAAAGATAGGCAGTGCAGAGGTACAGATGCCCAGTCCCCTCTCGGGACTTAGACACCTCTGAAGGAGGCTCTCGGCTCCAGGGCTCACCTCCTTGGGGAACAGCCTTCAGTGAAGACTGCACTGGAGCTCCCCCTCTGCCCAGGGCGGCTTGGCTCCACCCCCAGCCCTTTCTTCCTCCCCCTTCCTTTCCCCTCCTCTCCCCGCCCCTGCCCTCAGAGGTGCTGGTCCTCAGGTATTACGCAAGACCCCATTCTCTCCCCCTCGAGGCCTGTGCACAGGAAATCACCTGCACCCAACCCTAACGCTCTGAGGAGGTCTGACGTCACCAAGCTAAGAGGAGGTCCTGCTCCATCAGGGTCATCCCTAAATCCAATGGCTGGTGCCCTGATTAGGAAGGAGAGGGCGATGTGGACACAGGCGGCACATGGGGAAGACGGCCACGCGCACATAGAGGCAGAGAATGTGTGGTGACACAGTGGCAAGCCCAGGGCTGTCCACAGCCACCAGAGGCTGGGACAGACCAGGAAGGATGCTCTCTGGAGCCTTCAGAGGGGGCCTGACCCCGTGGACACCTTGACTTTGGACCTGTGGCCTCCAGAAGCCCGAGAGACTAAGTCTCTACAGCCTCAAGCCTCTGGCAGGTGGCGGCTGTCAAGGCGGCCCCAGCAGTGACAAGAGAAGGTCACAGGGAAGCCTACTCACAGCGCTCCTGCCCCATCCGTGGCCCGGGTCCCCGCAGGCCTCCGAGGGGGAAGTGCACGGGGTGGGGGGGCAGGGTGGCCGGAGGAACCCACGGTCGCCACACCACCTCCGCCGCCCCGGTGGGCACGACAGACGAGAGGCAACAGCTCCTGCTGCCTCTCAAGGGGTCAGCCTGCTCGGCACTCCCCAGGCCCCGGGGTTCGCCTCCTTCCTACCAGCCATCTCGCCAGGCGCTCAGTGGTGGCCAGAGCCCAGGCTGCACGCAGGAAGGGGTTGCTCCAGTTTGCTGAAACAAGGCTGGGCCGTGTCGGTCTGCAGGTTTCAACGTGTCGGCAGAGCAGGTGGCTCCGTGACCGCGAAGAGCCGGGACAGGGTGCCCGTTCCAGGGAGCGTGGCACTTCGTGTCCCAGCCCCCGTCCCACAGTGGACACTGGCCTGCCCGTCATCTCCTGGGCAGGCACAGCCGCCACTCCCCGTGCCATCTAGGAGGGTGACCACGGGGGATGGGGGGGGCTGCCTGGGACCGCCAGTGCTGGTGACACCGCACCTGCTGAGATCTCACCAGGCTGTACTCCTCTGCGTGGGCAGCACACAGCTTGTAGCACGGCCTCGGGCACCCTCTGAAGTCCCCAGGGCCTGGACATCAAGGAGCAGGAACTTCCACCATTCACAGGCACTTCGGAAAGATGCAGCAGGGCAGGGGCGGCCCTGCCTGGTCGCACACCCGCACACACGGGCGTGCGAGGCACACAGGGCAGGAGCAAACCTGCCCGCGTGCCAAGAAACCCCGCCGAGGACTAACAGGGACCTCCAGGCTCCAAGCATTTCTTGTTCCTCGGAGCCGTTACCGCTCGATTTCTAACACTAACAAAAAACATTACAGGATTTAGCACCTGTTTGTTTCAGAAATACTTGCTAAAAACGCTAAAAACAGATCTGCCAAAAGGCCACCTTTAAAATTAGTCCTGTTTCCCGCCCGGCAGAGCACGGGAGTGTATTTTTAGTAACCCCCCACCCCAGGTAGCTGGCAGCCCCTCCACGCATCATCCCTGGCAACTCACTAAACAGGCGAGTCTTATTTTTAGCCCCCAAACGGCTCCAGTGAAAGTCGCAAACAGGCTTATTTTTTAAACCAAAGGTCAGAACAAGGTATTTAAACACCTTCACCAACCTCATTTCATGCCCAACCACTTCGGATCTGAGAGCGAACTCGCCCTTAAAGTGAGAGGGGCCGCAGCACGGAGCGCTCTCCCCTTTGCAGTCCCGGGAGCCAGCCCCGGACCGAAACCAGCTCCTGCCTTCCTCCACAGCCCCTCCCCGCCACGCTGTACCAGTTTTTTATAATGTGCTAAGAACCTACTATGTGCCGAGACTCTGAATTCCGAGGGCTCAGGGGCCCAGGCCAGGGTCCGAGCACCGCCTCTCCCGGGGCCACCAGCCGGTCCCCTGCTCAGCAGCTGGCTCTTGTGTCAGAGCCTGAGCACCTCCTCTCCTGACCCTGACTTCCTGAGCGTTTTCCTCCGCCAGTCCCCAGCACAGGGTTAGTCAAAGATGCTCACCCCGACTGAGGACGCAGCTGTCGGGAGCTTCCCGGGAGCACGTGAATCATTTCTCTTTAAAGCCACCCGGACAGAGATTGCTCCAACTCCGATCTGGAGGACAAAACTAGGTCTCGGCCAAAGCCACCCTTTCTCTTCAAGCAGTAAGAGGGTCATCTCGATGTGGATGACTTTCAAGCAAACCTCGTCAGAGGAAAGGCAGGAAAACCCTGTCCCCTAGGCTTTGGCGGGGGGTTGGGGGCAGCCTCCAGAGGAGACCAGGCTGAAGCTCGGCGTGAAAGGAGAAAAGTGGGCATCTGCCACCCAAACTCGGGCAGTAACTCGTGGCCAGCCACGGAGGGCTTCACCCCCATTTTTTCGGAAATGTGCACTAGGTTAAGACACACTACCCTCCATCCCCCTTCCAGGTTTTTCAAGAACTGACCACCCCCCCTCACCACTGCTGCCCTGGATCGGTTCACTCAGGGGTAGCACGGGAGCATGCATCTATTTCTTACTACAGTGTTCATGACTTCCCTGCCCACTGTGGTCTGTGTCCTTTAGAAAAGGAAAGGAGAAAAGTAAAGCGCTTCCTCCAAAAAGTACGCACCGTCTAAAAGGGGGGAATGTCGGAGAGCCCTTCCTGAGCCTCCACCACTGCCCACCCTGAGGGACGCTGCATTCCCCTTCCTCTGGCTCTGTCACCCCCATGTCCCCTCTCGAGTGGCTCACACGAGCAGCGCCCCTCCAGGGGAGAGCCTCCTAACAGCTCATGCTTTAAAGAGACCACAGGGCAGCGAGCAGCGTGGGGGTGACTGCACCTCTGTCTAGGCTTGGGCGAGACAGTATTCATGACCGGGGTGGGGATGGGACTCACGGACTCAGCAGTCCTGGGCAGAGGCAGACAGACAGACAGACAGACACACGCACGTAATCTCTGCAGTCCACCCAAACCCAGACCTGAGAGTCGAGCATCAGAGGTGCTGGGTTTGCGGGGGTGACAGTTGTGGATGCCACCACTGTTTCCTCAAGGCGGGCGATCACAGCACTGAAGCCCAAGTCGCTCCTGAGACCGCCGGCTGGACCCCGGAGAGAAAGCTCCCTCCTGCCCCCCGACCCTGGGGACCGCCATCCTCTACTAGACCCAGCCAGCCGTCCGGCATGGCAGTTTCACAACCAACTAACAGTTCCTGCCTTGCTGGCGTGAGGTGAGGTTGGTCATGGAAAAAGGAAAGATGAGAGAGAAAGGCCGTGAACACCGAGGGGCTGGGGCTCCCCGCGTTCCAGTGAGCCCAGCGTGCCCGCACCAAGCCCCGGAACCCAAGCATGGGTAGGGAGGGAGCTCAGAGTGCGAACTGGCCAAAGCAACCCAGGCCAACAGCCCGATGTTACCATGTTGGCGGGGGCGGGCGTCCAGACACGGGGTAGAGCAGGGAGGCGACAAGCAGCCAAAGTAGCCCAGCGCAGGGCAGGCGACGGAAGTGTGCTCTCACAGGGCCACTGGCTGCCAGCATCCAGCCTTGTCTCTTTTTGCCAAGTCCACAATCAAACACGCACAACCAGACTCAACCCTGTATGCCCGAGATGAGGATGGAGTCCCACCACCCACCCGAGCGGAAATGAGTTCGCTGGGGACACGGGGCAGCTAGTGCACAGCGGCAGGGGCCTGGGCGGCAGCATGTACAAGTCACCACGCGGGAGCCCACTGGCCGAGTGTGCCCTCTCCCACTGCTCCAGAACGTCTGGAGTTCTTGTTTGGGTTTTGTCTTCTTTGAAGGGTTGCTCAGTTCAGGGAGTTCACCCTGAACGTTTCCTTTCCGCCCAGAAATCCGAGTAAGAGGCACTTTTCACAGTGCTCTCTGCCCCCACTTAGCCCAAACAAAGGGCTGCAGGGACAGCAGGCACAGGACGAGGCTGACAAGACACCTGCGCTCGGAAGCAAGGGTCTCCAGGGCACAGTGGGGGGACAGGAGGAAAACTGAGGCCAGCCGGCACAAGGGGACAGGGCACCTCACACTGACATCAGGGGTCGCAGGGCAGGGCATTCCCAGGCGTCCCCAGGCTGGGTGGAGAATCCCAGGTGGGCAGTGGAAGGAGGGGGTCAGGGAGCCACAGCTTCCCTGCCCCCCATTCCTCGCTCCACCAGCACCACCCTCACCCCACACTGCTGATGCCTCCCTGGGCTTTGGGCCACAAAAGCCACGGCTCCCGGGCCAGTGCTGAGCCACCCCAGCCTGTAGGAGCCTAGCGCCTGAGCTGACCTAAGCTTCCGGCGAAGTAGCTCCAAGCCTGAGGCAACTCCAGGCTGAGACAGCCTCCCGGCTCGCTCGGGGTGACCCAGCGCCTGGGCCACTCACCTCCGAAGTCGGTCACCATATCTTGGGTTTCTTCTCACAGATCTAAGTTACAACGCGGATGCGCCTGCGCTTGGCCTGGCACAGGTTCACAACTGACTAACTTTCAACTTGACCCAAGGCTGGAGAGGGTGTCCCTCCGGGCTGGTTCGTTCCTGCAGCTTCCACGCAGGCAAAGGGGCAGGGGTGGAGGAGGGGAAGGGGGCTCTGATAACCCTCCTCCGGCACGAAAACTTCCCCGATACCCCCGCGCACAGGTGGAGAGGACGGCCCCCCACCTTCTCCCCGGAGCCTGGGTCGGCGCTCAGACGCTGGCCTCCCCCGGGGCTGGCTGATCAGCCCTCCTGCCCTCACCCCAAGGGCGCACGAGCCGCGCGGCCCGGATTCCTGCCTCCCTGGGGAGCTCCAGCCCCTGCAGCGCCGGGAGCCGAGCCCCCAGCCCGCGCTGGTGTCCGCCAGACGGCGCCCGTCCGGGAGCCAAAGGGCTGCAGGCGGCTTCTCCGCCGAGTCAGCCTCCCCCGGGGACTGCCCCCGGACTGCCCCCCGCGAAGGCTGTGCCGGGGCTGCGGGGCCTGCGCTCGCGCTGGGGTAGACCCTCCTCCGCCCGGAAAGTACAGGCCGGGGCGGCCGGGACTCCGCGGCCGACTCCCCACGGGGCCCCGCGGCCGGACCCAGCCCCACGTCCCGCGCCGCGCCCCGCGGCTCACCTTCTCGCCGGTCAGCACGTGCAGCCCCTCGCGCACCTTGGCGAAGGAGCCCTCGCCCAGCTTCCTGCTGCCGACCAGGTAGTTGCCCACGCGCTTGTGGTGCTGGAAGTCGCGCAGCCGCTCGCGGGGCACGCCGCTCACCCAGGCCGGCAGGAAACTTCCCTCGCAGGCCGCCGCCGGCCGGGCCGCATCCTCGCCGCCCCCCGCCGCCGGCTCGCCCAGGAGCCCGTCCCCCGCCGCCGCCGGCATCGCGCCGCCCGGCTCCTCCTCCGGCTCCGCTCGGGCTCCGCTCCGGCTCCTCCCGCCGCCGCCCGGCCCGGCCCCGCCGAGCGCGCGCAGACAATAGCAGCCGCCCGGGCGGCGGGGGCCGGGGACCCGCCCCCAACAAGTTCTTCGGAGGGTGGCCTGGCTCCTTGCAGGACGCGGGCCCCGCCCCGGGTCCCGTCCGGGCTGCTGAGGTCCGTGGCCGCGCTCCGGGGCGCGGGGAGCCGCTCTGGCCGGGGAGGGGCGGCGAGGGCGCGGTCCGGTGCCCCGGTCCCGGATCCCAGCGCCTGGGTCCCCGCGCCCGGCGCCTCCGCAGCCTCCGCCCCGCCTGCTCCGACCGCGCGGGCTCGGGTCCGCTCGCCTGCTCGCTCCTAGCTGGGCGCGCGGCGGGCTGCAGGCGCCCTCTGGACGGCAGCAGAAGAAAGCCCCATTCAGTCTGAATTTGCAGAAATTTAATCCGGGCGCGGGCGGCGGGAACAGATGCGAGCTCCGCGGCGCAGCCTGTGCACTTTCAAATCCTCGTAGCCCCTCCCTCCCCGCGCGCAACAGCCGCGCTCGCCCCTCGCTGGAGACGGAGGGCGGGGGTGCGGAGCGGCGGACTGGGGGACCCCGCGCGGCCTGGCAGACGCGCGCTCCCGGCCGCCCGAGTCGGCCCGTCTCCCGCCGCGCCTGCCGCCGGATTCTGAGCTCGGGCTTTCTGGACCTTTCGGCGGGGAAATACTCCTCCAGCCGCACCCGCCCGGGGCAGCAGGGAGGGAGGCGCCCGACCCGGTGTCCCGCCCAGGGCCTGGCACACAGTAGGGCCCTCTGGACCCTGGTGGGTGGGTGGGCGGAAAGGGTGGGGGTGGGGTGAGAGGGCGTCCGCCGGGGTTCGCACGCAGATGGGACCGCTCTGTTGCCGGAGAAGCAGGCGCAACAATAACAGTAGCGACGGCGGCGCAGGACCCTGGGGCGGCGGCAGCCTCTGCGAGCACGCCGACACCTTCGCGCTCCGCTGCAGTGCCGCTGGCGGTGGCGGGATGGGCGGCCCCGCGCTCCCCGCTCCCGGAGGCTTTTGTTCTGCGCGCCCCGTGACTGTGCCGGCCCCTCGTAAACAAGCCCCGCTGCCCTGACGACGCGGATCTTCTGCAGGATCCCCAGCGTCTTCTCAAACCCAAAATGAGGAATCTCGAGAGGGGAGAAGCTGGCAGGGGAGGGGTCGGGGGCTGGAAAGAAATCTACGAAATGCTACCTGTTGAGCAGCCAGATAAAAGGCGCCAACGTTCAGCGCACACTCCACCCAGATCCTACAGCATCGAGTTGCAAGGGAAGATTCGGCCCGAACCGAGTGCCTTCCACCCGCCTGCCCCTCGGCAGACCAGCACGACGCGGTCCCTGTGGATGCTCTGAAGTGGGCGGGGGGGGGGGGGGGCGGCGACAGCTCTCATTAATCCGGCGCCCTGGGAGCTCTCTGACCCATCCGCAAGGTGGCCCAGAGAAACGCCTATTTTAAATAGATCTAATTTTAACCGTTAGACCAGAATCGAGTACTCCGAAGTGTGCTAGTCACCAGCCTCGGTTTCTACCCGTCTTCTCAATGTCTCCGTTTTTCAGTATTAAAGACACAGCCTCAAATGTGTCTCTTGCTGTGTTGAAGGGACTTCGTTGCCACCACCCCACCCCCACAATTTCTGCAAGGCCCATTCGGTCTGTTTAGTGTCTCTAATTCAATAATCAAATTTCAAGAGGACAATAATTGGGGGGAGGGGACAAGTGTCCAATGAATGAGGACGACGAAGCTGGCTTTGGGATCAGAACCGTTCTGTCTTCTCTCAGAAGAGCGTTTGGAGTTCCCCCCAGTGTGTATTAATAGAGTATGGCATTTTAAAATTCTGGACATTAGCTCTATACGAAAATTTAGAAATTCCCTTATTCTGGTGAGAGGCAAATGTCAGAGATTGTTCATCAAAGCATCTTTATGACCTAAAAAAAAAATTAGCTTCAGGCATAAAAATGGTGGAAGACATTGACAATAAAATAGAGGTTTTCTTTCCTTTTAATTATCCTCTCGGGGTGGAGGTCAGGAAAGGGGTGAAGAGGAGAGAAAAACCAGGCCCATTAAATCGTTCTCTAGCCTGATGCCTGGGTTTGATTCAAGTTCACTGCTAATTCCATCAGCTGGGGTGGAGGCCAGAGGGAAGTCCAAATCCAGTGCTTTGTCTGGGCTCAGTGACTGGTTTTTGAACTGCAGGTCCTGCTCCCTGAATGGCCTTGTTTAATAAGGAGTAACCCCAGAAATTCCTGTTCCTTAGACAGATTAGTGCACAGTGAGGCGCCCTCCTATCACACCCCCCCCACCCCGCCCTGAAGACTTTCTAATGGTCCCAAACTAAATTTCTTCTCCCCGGTGGTGTCGCCCTGGGCACTCACGTCAGCTGTCCTCACCCCTACACCTTCTTCCTCTGCCGCCCCACCTCCATCTGCCTCCTTCCTACCCTGTCCCAGGGAGACCCTTTCCCGTGAAGCCCTCCGCAGTCAGTGAGCTGCAAGAGCCAAGGGGCCCTCCCTTCTCTCCCTGCTCACTTCACACTCCCCTGGCCAGTGTTCTCGCACGCACTTACTGACTTCGGGGGTAGTGTCTCCTCTTTCAGATGCAGAGAATGGGAGTTGTGTTTCACTCCATGTTTATTTGCCCCACAGGCCCTACCCAGGGCCGGAGATGCGGCCATTGTTCAATCAGTATTTGTGGGGCAAATAAATGGAAGGCAGTGTTCGCGGGTTCTCCAACAAGTGGTGTTCCAGGGCCCCTGAGCGCTGGGCCCCACCTGTCCCGGGGGAGGAGAGGCCTAGGAGCTTTCTCAGAGCATCAGCAGTCGGCCATTGGCTGCCTTGTGGACGGTGGGCCCTTCTCTAACTTGGGAGACTTAGCCCTTTCAGAAGCACTACCTACCACCGTGGCTGGGAACCTGGAGAAGCCTCCTCCGTGGACTCGCACCGGCCGCTTCCTTCCTCGTCCTCTCCTTCCCCATCTTCTCCCCCATCTGGGCAGGAGGCTGACCGCGCCCCCACGGAGCACCAGCCAGGAGCCCAGATGGAAGCAGTCAAAGACAGAAGTGCTCATGCTGGCACAGCCAGGAAATGAGCGTAGCCAGAGCACTGGGCTGCCAAACGCAGGCTGGGCCTGGAAGAGGAACGGCAGCGAAGCCCAGGCGGCTGGCATGAGTACCCTTTGCCAGGAAGACGGTCTGTGAGCTCCGTGCGTTAGTTCTCCCCAAACAAAGCTCCCAGGAAATAATGCAGCCGGGCTGGCACCGGGTCCCCAGAGGTCATGGCCACCATGATTCTTCCCCGATGCCGCTGCACGTGCACGGAGCAAGGCTGAGGGAGAAGGACTCAAGTCAGACAGGCTGGTGGGCACGGTCCCGCAGAGTGGGCTGTCCACCGCGGCCCATGATGAAGTACTGCTCAGAAGAGGAAACGCAACTCAGACCTCTGTGCCTCAGTTTCCCCATCTGTAAAACTGGGATCGCAAGGAAGTATGACCGCTAAATCAGACCAGGCACATGAAGCCCACTGCCTGCCTCGGCACCAGCCCAGGCTGAGTTCGCTGTCAACACTGTCATCACCACCACGCTGACCGAGGTCATTAGGCAGTGCCCCAGCACAGCACGGATACACCCATCCCTGGCACTGGGGACCCAAGGTATTCTCTCCAGGTTGGATCTCCCCCCAACCCAGAGCCCTGTGGGCGACCAGCCTGACAGGAGCCCAGACGTAACCCGGGCATCACCTCGTCTCTCCTTTCCCAGGACTTCACCCACAATCACCCAGAATCCCCAGGGTCGTCCTTCACTTCCTCTCCTTCCTGGCCCCCAGCTCCAATCCCTCGGCAAATCCTATGGGCTCTGCTCCACAAGGCACCCACCCACACGTGACCACTTCCCTCCACCCTCGGTCACCGTCTTCAGACGCCGCAGTGCCTGGCCCCAGGGTCCAGTGTGATGCAGCGTGCCCTCACCACCCTGGCCCGCCCTCGTCTTCTGGGGCAGCCTCCCAAGGCCCAGCGTTCCTGCCTTTCTCTCTTCCTGCAAGCGCCAAACTTTCCCCCTTCAGAGCCCTTGTACTTGATGCTCCCTCCGCCAGCCACACGCTGCTCCTAGACCGGCTCCTTGTCTGTCTGTCCCTTCATTCTGGGCTCTGCTGTCTCCATCTGGGAGCCACCCTCTCCGCCCCGTCCCTGCTCAGTGTCTCCCTGTGCCACTGGCCCAGCAGTCACAGAAGACTGCACACTAGTTTATGTGTTCACTGTCTCTCCCTCTAGAATGTGAGGTCCCTGAAACCAGGGACCTCGTCTGTATGTCCACCCGCCGTGCGTGCCTGATGTAGGTTAGGTGTCTCATCTCGACTCCCTGCCTGCACATCTGGGCTTTGGGTGGCACCTGCAGCGTGATGAGGTGTGGATGGTGGCACCCAGCCAGCTGCCCTCCCACACCCATTTCCCAGCCTCACTGAGCAGATGCTCAGGGAGAAAAGGGGGCACGATTCAAACAGGACGCTGACAGCGGCCCCCGGGAGAGCCGACTCTCATCCTGCTTGTCCCTCTGTGGGTCCCCGAGAGCCCGGCGTCACAACTATTCCATAAGAAATGTGCCCCCTGCCTCCCAGCCACAGGGCAGTCCTGGGACTCCACATCCTAGAAACAGGCTGCTGAGAAGCAAGGAAGTTAAACTGGTTCCCAGGACAAGGCTGTCACGCACTGCTCCGGACCGTCTCTCCATGCGAGCCTCTCTTGTCTGGAGGTGGCTTCCCCTCGGAAGTCAACGGCAACATCGGAGGGACCCACAGTCTTCCCTTGTCCCTGCCTGCCAGGCCCACTCCCTCGGGGCCAGTCCATGACCAGCTCTCGCATGCCTTTATCCCAGATACCTGCGGAGCTGGCACCTCCCCATCGCTGGGAATTCGCTGGAATGTCACCTTCGCTGGGAGCCCACTTCTGACCCCATCTCTGTTCACAGTGCAGATCTCTGGGCCACACCCCACACCCCCACCCCCCTCCCTAGTCTCCTTTTCTACTTGGTTTTTCTTCGTGGTGGCACTCAGTGCCGGGTGGCAAAGCCCATCTTTCCCTCACTTACTCTGTCTGCTGCCTGTCACCCTCCCTGCAGTGGAGGCTGTGGGGGGGACTGCTGTCCGGCGACACCGAACACAGGTTCGTGGTGATCGAACTGACTTGTAACTCACAGGGCCGCCCCCTGGGGCGGAGGGAGCCATGATAAACGAGAAAGCAGATGAAAACACAACACTGACCCCACAGGAGAGAGCAGGCGGCGCAGAGGCCTGGCTGAAAAAATCAACCCTTGTGGACCTTTGCCGCAGAGACCAAGGCCCCCGACGAGCCCCTCGTTTGCATCATGGCAGGAAGCAGACAGATGTTGTTAGCACCTGGATCGTGGCTCCCACCTACAGGTGCCAACACCTGCCCCTTTCTTGCCACGGACTGGGCAGAGCCTGGCAGCATCAATGGGTGTGCAGAGACCTGGGGAGTGAGTACAGTGCCTTGGGCAACCCCGAAATGTGACCAAGGGGAGGGGCTGCTCGGACGGCAGGGTCGTCTGGAGCTGGGCCCCTCACCAGCATGGTGGGGCACCCAGGCTCCGGGCGGCAGGTGGCTGGAGGCAGACGAGGAGAGCAGCGCCCCCTGCTGGTTGAATCGGCACTCTGCAGGCGGGACGCTGGAAACCCGAACCAGGGTCCCTTGCCTGCTGGGTCCCTGGCCTGCTGGCTCCGTCACCCTGAGCGGGGCACGCGTCTTCTCTGCACATCTGCTTTCTCCGTCGGCAAAGGAAATGACTCCTCTCTGTCGTTTCTACTTCCCAGGACTCACGGAGGCAAATATATGCGAAGAAGCCTCAAAAACAGAAACCGTTTTGGTCACTGTCAACGAGGAAGGTGCCTGGGACATGCCCTGGAAAACGGTGACTTGGAAATAAAATGAAAAGCGGTGGCTGGACACAGTGGGTGCCCTGCGCCCCTTCCTTGGAGGTGGAGGCTCTCCGGGACACTGACCTGGCTGCAGCTGTCCCCAGCCAAGCCGGCTGTCAGAGGTCCCTCCCATGCCCCCCTCAGAGCTCCCAAACGCTCACCTTCCAGGCTTTCCTCCCTCCAGGCTCCCGATCCGCAGACCGGGCCGCGTGTTACTGCCGATGAGTCTGCACGTGCAGAGCCACAGGGGTGGTACGTGCTCTCTCTCCAGACTCGGGGACACGTGGGCCCACTGGAGCCCCCCCAGAAGGATCCCCACCCCTCACTGCTGTCCTGACCATCAGTCCTGGGCTGGCCCGAGCCCTGCCACTGGCTGTTTGGGGCTGGGACCCACACACGCCATCCTGGAACCACGCTTGTGCTTCTTCCTCCATCAGTGGGTCACAAAGGGTCCCCACCCTGGTGGCCACAGGGACAAGCTGATGGGGTGTTGCTGGTGCACGTGGTGCAGGTCTCGGGGGTCTGAGCCACCTGCTTGTGAAGCTTGCCAGGGCCACAGGCCTGCCATGTTCCATCCTGGCACGGTGCCCGCATCCTGTGCAGCCACCAGGAGCCTGAGTCCCGTCCGGAGGGGTCTGATAGGATCCTCCCACAGTGGGCCGCTCTGGCAGGGTGTCACCCAGGGTCGTGTCCAGATGGTCCATCCCTCCTTTTGTCTCGATTTTGTTGAGTTGTGATTGACAGTTAAAATGGGCGTGTTTACGGGCTGCAACTCGATGGTTTGATGTGTACATACACGGTGAGACAGCCACCAAAATCAAGTTCATGGACACATTGTCACCCCACAGTCCCCATGTGCAGGTGTGTGCGTCTGTGTGCGTGTAGTTAACCCTGGGAATCTGCCCTTTTAGCGAACTTCACACACACAACGCAACGTTGCCAACTCCAGTCTCGTTGTCGGACTCGAGGTCCCCAGAGCCTAGCCTCCTGTTGAACTGCAGCTCTGTGCCCTGCTCTACCCCCCCCCACATGCCTCCCCGAGCCCAGCGACCACCACTCCACTCCCTGTTTCTAGGATGGTGACAAGTTTAGGTTCCCCTTGGAGATAAGAATGTGCAGCGTTCGTCTTCCTGAGCCTGGCTTATGGCCCTCGGCATGGTGTCTCCCAGACCGTCGGTGCGGTCCCCAGACCCTCCTCTTCTCAGAGCTGAGTCACATTCCATCGTACGCACGCTCCATGTTTTCGTCTCCGTTTTCTGAGGGACCTTCAGCCCGTTTTCATGGCGTTCGCACAATTCACCCAAAGTGCACGAGGGCTCCCCTTGCCCCGCGCCTTCTCCAACACCTGCAGTCTTTGGTCCTTCTAGCAATTAACACTCTGACAGGCGTGAGGTGAAGTCTGGGTGTGGCTCGGCTCTGCGTCTCCCCAGTGAAGTCGAGCTCTGTTCTCGCACCTGTTAGCCATTTGCCTGTCTTCTTAGAGAAGTGTCTGTTCAGGTCCTTTGCCCATTTTTTAACTGGATTATCTGTTTGTGTTTTTCCTTTGGAGTTGTATGACTTAATTATGTATTTTGGAGATTAGCCCCTCATTACATGCACGGTTTGCAAATATTTTCTCCCGTTCCATAAGTTGCCTATTCATGTTGTTGTCTGTTTCTGTTGCTGGGCAGAAGCTTTCTGGCCATGTGTCCGTATTTGCTTTTGTTCCCTGTGATTTTGGTGACAGATCAAAAACATCATCGTGTCGTTTGTAAGACCCTATGTCCCTGGAGAGGGCTCCCAGACTGATGAGCTGTCCCTTCTCTGACTGTGTGGTCCAGCCCCCCATGTCCGGCACCCAGAAGCGCAGCCCCTCCGCCGCAGGAATTGGCGAGGTCCCACAGGGCCTGCGGCACGCGGCCTCCTGCAGACGGGCATCTCACCCGCCTGCTCTGTCGGGACTGACCCGAGCGCCAGGCCTGGTGGCCGGGAGTGGAGGCTGGACCAACGTGTCTGCATCATGTTCCAGCAGGAGGGAGGTGCTAGCCCCTAACAGGGAGAGGAGAGGACACAAATAGAGAGAATAACAGAGTCCTCCAGCGTCGAGATGGGCGTGAAAAGTGAAAGAAATGTGAACACTCAGTGTTATTTTTAGAACAGAAGCCCAAGATTCAAAATACAAAGTGATCTCAAAAGAGAACAAGAATGTGCACATTGAAACTTATGCTCCCAAAAAAACAACCCAGAGTCCAGACTTGTACCAAAAATGCAATAACAGATTTCAATAATGTCTACTTCATAGACGAGAGCCTTTTTGGTGATTCAGAACACAGTACAAAAGGAAACTCGGATAAAACAAAGCTTTGGTGACGGCTGATGGCACTCAGGCACCTCGAAGAGAGCAGAGGACGCCGAAGTGTGCCCAGGAGGACAGGCCGGGCAGCGGACAAAAACGGCGACTGGACGGAGACTCGCCCAGAGGAGCCATCGGGCTTTCCTGTTTGTTTCTTCTTTCCGGAAAAAAGAAGTTTAAGAAGGAGGGTTCATTCATGAGTTCCAATAATGGAGTATTTCTATTTCCATTTACTTGAGCTGTCCCTGGAGTTTTAATTAAGAGTAAAGACACCTTAGAAATGTCGTCTACAATTTCTGCAAACTCTGGATACACTCAGGCAGCTCTGACGTGCGCCTGAGACTTCAGGGACTATGGGGACATCTGGAAATCTTCCTGGGTGGCAGGACAGAGACTGAGATGCAGTGACGTGGCGCCATGGGCTATGAATGCGAGCCATCACCAACAGGGCTCCGACCACGTGAAAGTGACAAACTAACACAGACACTCCCGAGTGTGACTTTAGAGTCAGACGTCCCAGGCACCGCGCTGACCCCACCCAGCTAGGACACGGTGTCACAAGTGCACAGTCCTTGAATAATTCAAGCCCCAAATTCTCGGCTGATGCAAGGCACAAACACCCTAGAACACCGGAAACTTGCCTGGCCCAACAACAAGTGAATGTCCCCTGAATCCGTTGAGTGGACTTGTGGGAGCTCATTTCCCATCTGAAAAAAATGTTCAAGGATTTCGAAAGGTTAGTTATTTCGTTGTTTAAAACTCCGTTTATATCCCCTCCACACGGAAACTTTTCTCTCCTTCCCTGGCAGAGACACGACGAGAGGAAGTGCCAGTCTCCACAAGTACTGGCGAAAAATGAGGAAGCGGAGTCGGAGCCCACGGTCACAAACCCACGTGCACAAGGCCGTGGCTGGACCACGACCCCAACTGCTTCGGAGAGTCCCTCGTGATGCCAGAGGTCACTTTTGTGTCACAGGAGGAGGACAATGTATTAAAAGGACAAGAACTTAGACGGAGCAGGAAACCCTTACTGAGCAAAGGTGTCAGTTGATGAGCGGTGCTGTCATTCACAGCGACAGCGATCCTCTGGCAGGACAGTGACCGTTGCTGCCATGACCAGTGCCCAAGGGTCGCCACGGGTCATCGGGACGGGTGCAGAGAAGGCTCCAGACAAAATCCAACATCGCTCAGGACAAGAACTCTCAACATCCTGGGTCTAGGGTGAACGTGCCTCGACACAGTGAACGCCACACGTGGCAAGTCCACAGCCGACAGCGTCCTCAACGGTGAGACGCCGCACGCGCTACCCCAACGATCAGGAAGAAGACAAGGGCGCCCGCTCTCCCCGCTTTCGCTGCGTCTGGTGCTGGAACGCAGCGCTGGGCAGAGCAGCCGGCGAGAGGAGGCAGTAAAAGGTACTCGTGTGCAGCTACATCTCAGGAAAACTCGGGGAAAAGGAAGGGAGCACAAACCATTTTTTTCAGTCGGAGCTCGGAGCCTTCCGTCTTTCACTGCGCTGATGTCACTTGCTCTGAGGCAGATAGACAGACCGACAGAAAGATAGATAGATGTATGCTCTATAGACCATCTTCCTGGTCTACAGAACACAGTAGCAGGAGTTAGAAATCACAGCGGCCAAGGTCAATATTAGACGCCAGGAGACCAGCAGATTCACAGAACGTGCAACTGTTGAGCGGGTAGAAGTTCAAACACGAGTGTAGGGAGAGCTTGATTACACATGGGCTGTAAATTGCAAGTGCACCCACAGCTGCATGACATATGACATGACATATGATGTGACAGGATGTGACAGCATGTTCCGTAACTCTGCAACTTCAGTGTGCCTGTAACGATCAAACTACGCGTCCTTGTAACACCCATCGTCAACGTCACCGCAGGCGTGTGAGAGTGAAAGAGACAGGATCGTCCCTAACAAGGTTAAAACTCGCGGCCTCCAATCGTGTGCCCAGAGAGGAAGTGTCACCTCACCATCACGAAACTAAAAACCCGAATTCTCTTCGTGCACATCTGGGCTCCAGGTTCCTGTTCAATCAGATTTGCAAGTCACGGGCCCCGGGCGACAGTCACGCCTCGAGCCGTGCGACTTGCTTTACCCTTTGGAAATGTGGTGAATTGGTTTTCCATGGGATTCAATTATTAGAGACACGTTTCATTTTCAGGTCTGAACATTTTTGCAAAGATACGATATTTATAGAAAGCCTCCTGATATTTCTTTTCAGAGGTAATACTGACTTCATTGAAATACCAAGTATGGAAAAGCAAAAGCCATAGAGGCATTGCAAAGGGTTGAAAACACATTAACCCTTTCTTGTTTGAAAGAAAATAAACCTAATGTGGAAGAGGCAACAAGAATTTTTTGTTATGTATTTTGTTTTGTGTCCTCAGAAATGAAGAAATCGTAGTGTATGGGCGTATGTGAAGAAGTTGGACCTGTGCGCACCTCCGGGCCCAGGCGTCTGTCCCTGGGACTCTGTCCCAGTCTGTCCCCAGGCTGGCACAGGGAGTGCTGTCCATCCGCAATGTCGTAGTCACCCTGTGGGGGCCCGACGGGGCTTGGAAATATCGGGGGACCACTGAGTGAGGTACGGAAATGTCTAATCGCTACGCTGTGTGATGTCATGTTGAATGTCAACTGTAATTGAATAAAAATTCCGAAGTTCAAGAAAAGAACTCCTAGAAAAGTGAGCAAAGACACACAGGCCAAAGAAGTCCCTCCCTGCTTCACACCATCAATGCGAATCAGTTGTGCCAGGACTGAAGCCCATTTTTACAGCGATCGCTGAAAACAGAGGGTGATATGTTCATTCTCGGCCTTCCGAAGGGACAACAAGCAAGAACTACACACACACAAAGGACAATCTGACCCCCTGAGGAGGCTGCGAGGACGCGCTGCCCAAGACGCTGGGACAGAGAGCAGACCTGGCCACGTCCATCGCCGCCCGGCACTGGGGCCTCGCTGCCCACGGGCTGCTCCTGAGCAGTGACTGAGCCTGGGGGGACGCCAAGGCGGCCCAGTCCTGGGCGCGGGGCCGGCACCTCAGGCCCAGCAGCCCTGCCCAGGGCCCCGCGCCCAGAAGGACCCAGGCCTGGATCAATGCTGTGCCATTAACTCCTTCGGAATCATTTCATGCTACACACACACACACACACACACACACACACACACACACACACACACACTATTTACTTTATGGAATTCGCTGACGATATGAGGAGTCTCGCAAGTTCAAAGCCTGAGGACCAGGAGAGAATGGCGTCCACATCTCCAGTCTGAAGGCAGGCCAAAGGCAGGGCTCCTTCCCCCGGGGACCCTCCTGCTGTCTCTTCAGGCCGCCAACGGGTCAGACGAGGACCCCACCCCACCCACAGCAGATCCATCACCGCCTTTGCTCAGAGTCGACCGATTTCCGTGTGATTCACGTCTACCAAATGCGTTGACAGACACATCTGGACTGGCGTCTGGTCAGGTGTCGGGGCACCACGGCTGAGCCCCAGAACTAACCGTCACATCTAGAGTCTGACTCTCACCCTTTAGAAGGACCCCCCGTGGTGCAGGATTCTTGTCTGCTTGGCCCACTGCTCAGGCACACGGAACAATAGCTGGCACACAGTAGGCATTTGTCAAATACTTACGGAAACGCTATGTAAGTGTGTGAACTGATGAGGGCAGTCACCTGACCAGGCTGGTCAGGGAAGCCCTTGCAGAGAGGGCAGTGCTTGCACGGAGACTCAGAACTGAGAACGTTCAGCCGCGGGAAGCGTGGGCAGCACGCAGAGGACCCCTGCCGAGTGCAGAGGTGGGCAGGGGTGTGGGAGCTCACTGAGGCTGGAGCACGAGGAACTGGGGCTTCGGTCAGGGCCCGCTTGTGTGGACCCCTCCAGTTGTGTCCCGTCCGCTAAGACAGTGTGAGCCCGGTGACCATCACCTGCCCTGCAGAATCCAGCCGTGGCGCTCCCCCACATATCTCTCTGTTCCAAGAAGCATCTTTCCTGCATGTTGTCCAGCTACACAAAAATGTCTACGTGTTTTCCTTCCTCTTTTTGCAGAAAAAGGGGGAAGTCGCAGATTCACAGACAGCGTGGCTCCCTGAGTGGGTCTCGTTTGGATCAGGAAGGGCCTCATAGCAGTCCGGAGCCCATCTCTCTCCCGCATGCTTCGCACCCCTTCCAGGCCCGCCCCCGGGGTGGACGGTTTATTTTGTGTGAGGTGGCTCCGGATGATTTTTAAAGCCCCATCTTATGCCATCTGGTTCCAGGACCAAGCTCTTCAACCCCTCGGGGTCTGCAGCCCAGCACTCTGCTGAGGCGAATCTCTCCTTCCTCCTTAGACGTTCCAGAACTTTCTCCTTCCGACGTTTTTCCACACGTCTCGAAAGGACAGAAGACCTGTGGGGTCGGGGAGGGGCTGGCGTGGTTTCTTGACCGGATGTTGAAGGAAAGTTGTTACTGCAGCAGTAGAAATCTTGAGATTATTTTAACCTGACTTCAGCTCTTCACACAGTTCCAAAACACACATGATCACGGGCTTGTCCTCAGAGAGACCGGCCTACCCGGTTGGGACCTGAGACTATGTTGGCACCTCATTACTTATCACACAGAGTTGTCCCGTCGACACTTACTTACTGAGGACTTCGGCACTCTGCACTGTCGATCTGGAACATTTGCGGCCCCTCCCTGTGGAGGGGTTCTGTGTCCCTGTGCCCGTGACATCAGGTGAAGCCATGGAACTCGCTTTGGACAATGGAAAGTCTCCGGCAGTGCCGTGTCATTTCTGGCAACAGCTGGAAGTTCGCCACGTGCCCGCACACCTGCTGTGGGCCGGCAGCGTTCTGGACAGAGGCTGCTCTGGCCACGTGTGCCCCAAAGTAGAGCCATGGAGGGGGCGCCGTAGACACAGAACATGAGCAAGAGGTGGGCCTTTCAGCTTGTACTCCACTGAGTCTGGGGGTCCCTTTTTGTGCAGCAGCTGCATGGAGCCACTCTAAATGACACACACACCCACGCACGCACGCTCATCCTGTGCTGGGTGTGCAATTCATGTACACGGACGGCTACTCGGCCATGACCCCGAAATAGCCTTGCCTGATAGAAACTTCTTTGAACCCAGGGCACCGTGTCACCAAGGATCACAAGCTTCCTTCACCCAGAACCCCCCTGGCCCAGAATGCCAACTGGAAGACAGATACCCACAGACCTCCTCGGGGCGAAAGCGTGAGGGCTGGAAACTTGGTTCTGTCTCCCCAGAGACTGTGAGCATCTCCCAGCCAGACATCTGGTCCGTATTCGGTGCATATCCGATGAGTAACTGAACGGATTATTTCCAGCAGAATTTTTCAGGACTCTCTGGGGAGCTCTCTAAGTCCACAGGGAGAGCTTTCAGTTGCCATGGCAGCAACAGGGTCCCTCAGGAGGTTTCAGGTTCAGAGGTCAAATTTACACACGTGAAATAAAAGGGCAGGGCAACAACGGTAAAGATTCGGATCTCGTGGTAACCGACCGATTGCTCCAGCTTCCCCGGCACGGCTCTGTCAGAGGTGCCAACAATTGCTGTTGAACAGCTTTGTTCAGCTGCCTGTTATCCACTCCTTCTTGCTGAGCGAAAACACCTCAATTACGGGGGATGCACCCCTCTTCAGGGGTGACAGTCAAAAGAAGTAGCCACTACCGTGACATGAGAGGACCCTGCCAGCCATTTAGACTGAATGTGGACCGTAACGGCCAACAGCACTGAGTAGTTCTGCTCAGTGATTCCGCTGACCTCTGCCTTTCGTGGTCCAACCAACAGTAGCAATGCTAATAAAAGAGGAAAGAAATAAAGGCAGGAGACCAAATAACTCACTCACACACGGGGCATCCAGTCCGAGAGCAGTAACACAAGCCCGGCATGTTAGGGGGTCTAACACACCGGCAGCCCCAGGGAACTGGCTCCGAACTGCACCTTCGTCAACAAGAAGCCCCTCCCTACTGCATCCCTCTCTCTCCCTCCCCATCAGTGTGACCTGCGGGACAGCACGGGCTAATGTGCACATCAGTCCCGTGGCCTGGGGGACAGCACGGGCTAATGAGCGCGTCGGTCCAGTGACAGCGATCGTTCAGCAGAAGACGCTTTAAAACCAGGATAGGGGCAGGGCAAGCGCTGCGGGCAAGAAGGCAGCTAACACAACCTGAACCTCTCTTGGTAAACTCCCGATACGCTGCCTAGAGTATGGTTTTTAAAAACCTTTTAGAAATTTACAGTTGAGCTCACAGGAAAGACATGAAATCCCAGAGTTGTGTCAGAGAGAATGTGGATACACTGGGCTGGGGGGTAGGGGGTTGCTGGTCCACATGACCAAGGCACTCGGGTGTCAATATTCATGTGAAGATAGGCTGAGGTCCTGGGACAGATAAGGGGGGGGTGGAAATCCCCACATGGAGCTCCGTGGTCAAGCAGCCACCACAGCCTCCGCGGAGGGTAGGCCGGGAAACGTCGTCCATCAGCACAGCCAGTGGTGGAGGAAACAGCTCATCCGCTTCTGTGTGGCTCTGGGGACAAAATAAAGAGAAATAAAAGCTTCACATATCTGAGATCCTAATTTATACTCATTGTAGAGTCCAGGAAACATCAAAACTGGAAATTAATCTAAAAATTGATTCAGGGCAAGGACAAATATACCCCAGACAGAAGAAAATATAAGGTGATCTCTCAGATACTCTGCAAAGAAAGCTACAGTCCATTCCCATAAAACAGAAGCCTTCATAAAAATGAACTTACAAATGTTACATCACATATATGCTCATATATGTACATATATGTATGCATGCTTACACATACACTGAGTCCACAGGTATTACAAAACAAACACGCAGGAGGACTAGAGACCCTATGACTTTAAGATTTAAAAATTAACAATCTGGAGAATAATACAAATTACACATGCTAAAAACAAGTAAAAATTAGAAGATATGACACCCTACAGGGTGAACAAATAGCTATAAAAGAGAACAGGCAGATTTGAAAAGAAACCAAATAGCAATTCTAGAAATGCAGAATATATTCAATGATATTAAATCTCAGTAGACAGGAAAGCGGCAGGTCAGACACAGCGACAAAGAGAACTGGAGAAATGGAAGATGATGTGATGGAATTCCTGAGAAAGCAATACAGAAAATCACGGCTCAGCCAGCCTGGCAAACAGTCCGGAGGGGCCTCGAAAAACTAAACACAGAACTGCCATGTGACCTAGAAATCCCACTCCTGGGAACACATCCAAGGGGAACAAAAACACTCCATTGAAAAGATGGCTGCACCCCTGTGTTCATTGCAGCGTTGTTTACAAGAGGTAACCATGGAAACACCCTCATTGAGCACTGATGGGTGGGTGGGTAAGGATAAACATGTAGGCATTTCAGTCACTTTTAAAAAGAGGAAATCCTACCACTCGTGACCACATGGATGGACCTCAGCATCACACTAAGTGAGTAAGTCCAGTAGAGAAAGACAGATACCGTACGATCTCACTTACATGTGGAATCTAAAAAAAAAAAAAAGAAAAATCATAGAAAAAGAGATCAGACTTGTGGGTCTCAGAGTGGGAGGGGGGAAGGGGAGTAGAGGAAGGTGGTCGAAAGCCACCAAGCTCCCGAAAAAGGACAAGTAACTGCTGGCGTGTTAAGTGCAACATGGTACGTAATGCGGCTGTGTGCTTAATACAGGAAGGCAAGAGACTAAGAACTTTTAACGTAAGAGCACCCATCACAGGAGATGTGTTTTTTCTTTTTTCTTTTCTTTTCGTGGTGTCTCTATGAGGAGATGGGTGTGAGCTGAGCCTGCTGTCATGACCACTTCGCGATACACTCTGTATGTCAAAACGCCGTGCGGCACACCTTAAACTCACACAGCGATGCACGCCAGTATGTCTCAGTGAAACTGGGAATAAAAGCTTAAAAAATAAGGAAAACGGATGGAAAAGTGGTTAATAGACTTGGAGGATACAGTCAGAATATCTAATAGAGGTCCTCAGAATTTCATGAGACAGGAAATATTGGAATATAAAATGGGTGAGAACTTCCTAGGAACTTAGTGTCTTAAATAGAAGATACTAAAAACACAACAGCCCCAGAAAAAATAGATAAATTGACCTTCATCAACATTAAATACTCTTGTGCCTCAGAGAACAACATCAAGAAGGCGAAAAGACACAGCCCACAGACTGGGAGAAAAAATACGTACAACAGAAAAAATAGATAAATTGACCTTCATCAACATTAAATACTCTTGTGCCTCAGAGAACAACATCAAGAAGGCGAAAAGACACAGCCCACAGACTGGGAGAAAAAATACGTACAACTCACGTGTCCGATAAAGGGCTTGCACCTACAGGATGAAAAGCTCTTACAATTCAACAATAAAAAGACAAACCCGTCTAAAAATGGGCAGATGGTTCCAACAGCTACTTGTCCAAAGAAGACACACAAGCGGGCAATGACAACTCGAAAAGCCGTTCAGCAGCATTATTGAAGTCAAATTTGAATAATGCAAATGAAAAGCACAATGCGATCCGCCACGCCATGGCTGCCATCAGAAAGAGAGATGATATTTACGAGAGCTGGTGAGGGTGCGGGGACGCTGAAGCGCTCACGCCCGGCTGGTGGGGAAGTAGAATGGAGCAGCCACTTGGGAAAACAGTCTGGTGATGCCTGGAGAAGCCCGGCCCGGAATTACCACACCACCTAGTACTTCTGCAGGTGGGTGTGTACCTCACCAACTGAACCGGAGACTGGTGTCCAAACCAAAACTTGTGCTAGAATTCTCAGAGCACCATCGGTCTTAATAACTAAAAAGTGGGAACGACCGAAATGTCCACCAACTGGTGACGGGACAAACAAAGCACAGCATATCCGTGCCACCGAGTGTCACTCAGCCCCAAGACGGAAGAGCACACCACAGCAAGGATGAACGTTGACAAGACTCCGCCAAATGAAAGACGCCAGACGTACAAGGCCACACACTGGGTCATTCCGTTTACAGGGAATGCATGAACTAGGCAAATCCAGAGACAGAAAATAAAATAGCAGGTGGTTGCCGGCGGCCTGGGGGCGGGGAGAGGCTGCTGGTGGCACCGAGTTTCTCTGCTGGGGCGGCGTGAAGTTCCGAAGCGACTGGTGAAGCCGATTTCCATTCTGTGACTATGCCTAAAGCCACTTCACGGTGCACTTTTAAAGGGTGAGTCTTCCAATCTGTTCATTATATTTCAGTGTTTAAAGTGGCTAAAACCTATACGTGGGGAAAATAGACAACTCTAAAAACAATCATGCTTCCATCAGAAAATACTGTTTTCCAAGGAAAGAGCATGGTTATAAATTAATTCCAGCATTAACAAACAAGACAGAACTGAAGAACCCGACGACAGCTTTCCGCTCATCCTGGTACTGACCTCGGGGCATGCTTCCCAGGGATGCCCTCTGCAGGGGCTGTGGACTATGCGGTTTTAGGGCTGCCGCCTGGGGCTGAGGCACAGGTGAGGGGGAGCGCCAACCATAGGCCTGGCAGAGAGGAAGGGAGGAACGAAGGAACAAATATGCCCACATTCCTCTCCTAGCACCTCTGCCCCCACTGGCCAATCCCAGCGGGGACGCAGGGTCAAGTCCACCAACGCAGGTGGTAAAGATCCGCTTCTCGAGACACTGAGCAGGTGGACGGAGGATGTCCAGCTCTCGGTTTTATATCAGTCTGCATAAGAGGTAAAGTCAAAGGAGAGTCCCAGTTGCCCGCGTAGGTCCCGCTTCTCACCTCTTGGGCCAGGAAGGGCAGAGTGTCTTGACTGGCAGTCACAGCAGACAGCAGGAAGCAGATAGAGACGCTTTCAGGAAGAAAGGTGGCTGGCTGCCCAGTGCCGCCCGGCCTGGACATCTTCTGGAACTTTTGCACAGACTCAGAACTTCTGTAGTCCCGGACGACGGCCACCACCCAGCATGGAAGCTGCCATGGGGTTCAAGGACAACTGGCACTATTCATGAGAAACTGAAGTTTGCATGAAGTTCCGGTGAAAGGTCAAAAATGATCTCTGCAAACAGTGATAAAGAAAGTGCTTCTCAGGCCCTGGCTGGTGTGGCTCAGTGGATTGAGCACTGGCCTGGGAACCAAAGAGTCACTGGTTCGATTCCTGGTCAGGGCACATGCCTGGGTTGTGGGGCCAGGTCCTCAGTGAGGGGCACATGAGAGGCAACCACACACTGATGTTTCTCTCTCTCTCGTTCTCCCTCCTTTCTTCTCTCTAAAAATAAATAAATAAAGTCTTTTTTTAAAAAAAAAAAGACAATGCTTCTCAGACTCATATCTAGAGATAGATGGAGAGCAGGCTGACAGCTGGGGACAGGGGGTGGAGGGCGCAAGCCAAAAAGAGGAAGAACTCAGGGACACAGACAACAGTAGAGTGATTGCGGGGTGGGGGGTGGAAGAGGGTGGAAGGGGGAATGAATGGTAATGGAAAAATACAACAAGAATAATAATAAATAAAATAAAGAAATTGCTTCTTGCCCTGTCTGGGTGACTCAGTTGGTTGGAGTGTTGCCCCATTAACCAAAAGGTTGTAAAGACTGTGGGTTCGATTCCTGGTCAGGGCACATGCCTGGGTTGCAGGTTCAGTCTTCAGTCGGGGGCATGTATGGGAGGCAACCAATCGATGTTTCCCTCTCTGTCTTCCTTCCTCTCTCTCTAAAATCAACTATTTTTTTTATTTTTTTAAGAAATTACAAGCCTCACACAAGGTGACAACAGGCTACACTGGCTGAAGTTAAGTTGTACCCCAGGGACTTTCTACGAACGTGCAGCACACGGCGGTTAAAGGAATTTGTCTGAGATCTCTCAGCCAGCGCGGCTGATGCAAGGCTGAAGGGCCCTTGCTTTGTCCACCTGCCACACTGCCCGGAGACAGTCCAGTCATTACACTCAACTGTCAATGAGGCAGCCAAGGACTGGAGGGGGTGGATTACCCCTCCACATCGCTCGTTACTCAGAAAGCTGGAATTAAATGGCCTCTGGCTCCTGGACGCGACGGCAGATGGAGAGACTTCCTTATCCCTCAGCTACGTGTTCTTCCCACTCAGAAGTAGAGGCAGCCCTGACTGGTGCAGCTCGGGGGGGTGGGCATGGTTCCATGGACCAGAAGCTTGCCAGTTCGGTCCCTGGTCAGGGCACATGCCTGGCTTGTGGGCTGGGTCCCCACTTGGGGCACAGGCAAGGGGCAAGGGGCAACCGATCAATGTCATCGATGGACCTTCCTTTCTTTCTCTCTCCCTTCTTCTGTCTAAAACATAAATAAGTAAAATATTTTTAAAAAGAAGTGGAAGCCAAAGGAATAAATGAGTGAGGAACAAGCAAGAACATCTATCTGTGCTCTGTATCTTCTCTTCTGTCTGTGAGTCTGTCTAACTCCCCTCTCTTTCTCCGGAGATGCGTGAGCAAAGCCGACAAAATAGCTTCCCGTGTTCTCCCAGGACTGGTGGGACCGTCTCGAGCCGTGAGCGTGTGCACTGTTGGAAGCCGTATGTGCATTTGGGTGTGAGGAACACGCATGGGGTCTCCATCTGTCTCCCTGTTAATGACTGAGCCATAAATTAGCACTTTTCACTGGCTACACTCAGCAAATGTGATCAATTCACTGACTTTAATGTCAAATATGGAATATTTTTGACTTTTAAGTGTTTAGCCTTTTAATTTATATTCACATTTTGAAATCTAAATGAACTATTGAAATCTACCCAAATATCCTAATGCTGGGGATTTTTTTCTTTGTCTTCTCATTAAGAAGTTTCTTTGATTTAATCATTGATGAGGTGAGTGTTCGAAGCACAGCTTTTTCCCCTCAAGGGCAAGAAAAGAAAGTGTTTTCAACACTTCAAGGCTACCATTAGGAAGCACACCATGGACTCTCACCAAGTGTGAGTTGAGGTCGCCCACACACAGAGCCTGTGTCCCGGCTCCCAGGACGGCCATGTCCTGACTTCCCTGCACTGACCACGCACACTTTCCTCAACAGGGAAGAACCGTGCCCTCTCTGGCACACTCTCTCCTGAGGAAGCCAACATCCTGGCTTGTCTGTGGGTGAGATCGCCCGGTGTTTTTGATGTACTCCCTATGCGTCAAACCACCATCAGGACCAACAGGAAAATGAGGTTGACAAGGTGACCCCTGACAGTCTTGGGCCACCAAGGGGAGCACAGGGCCACAAGAGGAGGAAAGTGTCAAGCAAGCGTGTAATAAAGCACTAATATACACACATGTACGTGTGCTAGTACGCTGGTGTGCCCTTTTTCTTATTCCTTGCCCAGAGGGCCCCAGTTTTGTTGGGGAAGGTATCATGCCCAACTCCAAGCAGCGGATCCTGATTGGGTGAAGCCAGTCACCTCGTCCTCTGAACTCCCAGGTCTTTGTCACTGTGCCAGGGGACACAACTTTAACTCACCCAGTGAAATAGGAAGACTTCTGGGGGCTTCCTGGAAGACTTCCACCTTTCTGCTCTGAGCTCGGGGGTGGCCCTCCAACCCTCTCCTGTTTTGAATGTAGCTGTGATCTTTGAAGTGGTGACGCCATCTTGAGCCCGCCAGTGCAGGAGAAATATCAGCAAAGATGCCAACCCAGGAATCCTTCCTGCCGGGCTGGGGCCGGGAACCACCCACCTTTGAGCTTCTGGTTGTGGGAGAGAAACAAGGCCCCGTGGCAGGCGACGGACACGTTCCCCGCCGATACCTAGGGGCATCGTAACACGTGTTTAAATACAAAAGTACTAAGATACTTTCACAAAAAGGGAAGAGTTACTGGAAAGCTAAGAATTAGTCCCAGGTTTGCTTCCCAATTAGCCTCAGAACGCCCAGCTGGTCCAATTTCAGTTCCTCACTCGGGTGCTGATTCATCAACCACTGAGACAGTGGGTCCTCAAGTGTGTGCTCCAGGCTGGAACAAACGAGAGAGAGAGACAGAGAGAGAGAGAGAGAGGTGCTGTTCCAGTGACGCACTCCACCAGGCCTGGGAGAAGAGACAGGCACTGAGCATTCTGACCAGCTTCACCGCTCCAGACCCAGCACTCCCTGGAGGAGAGGGCGCTGGGCAGGTGCTGAGCCTCCTGGCTAAGAAGCTCCAAGGTTAGCCCCTTTGGAATCAGGTGAGAAGACTTCTCCGTAGTCCTAACAGGCCAGGACCCAAAGTGATCTACAAATTTAAGGCAATTCCCACCAAAATTCCAACAACCTCTTTTGAAGAGATGAAAAAGCCAATCCTCACATGTGCATGGAATTGCTGGGGCCTTGGAATCACCAGAACAAACTAGAAAACGAAGAACAAAGTTGTAGGACTCACACCGCCCAATTTAAAACTCACCCAAACAAAGTGAAAGCAGCCAAACAGTGTGGAGGTGGCCGGAGGGCGAAGAAGCAAGGGAGCAGAACGGAGACCCAGAAACGCACCCCACAGAGATGGGCCGGTTGACGTTGGACAAAGGTTCCCAGACTATTCAATGGGAAAAGAACAATCTCTTCAACAGATGTTTCTGGAACAACTGGATATCCACACCCAAAAGAATGGAGTCAGGCCCTTCCCTTATGTCACAGACAAAATGTCACTCAAAATGGACCGATGTCCTAATCATAAGAGCTAAAACCATAGAAGTCTCAGGAGAAAACGTAGGGGTAAATCTTCTGACATTGGATTTGGCAATGACTCCTGGACAGAACATCAAAGCACAAGCTACAAAAGACAGCACTGATAGACTGGACTTAATTAAAATGAAAAAATATATCCATCAAAGGACAAAAAAACCACAACACACACACAGAGTGGGAGAAAATATTTAAAAATCATTTATCTGTCAAGGGTATAACATCCAGAACATATAAAGAACTCCTATAACTCAACAAAAAAAGATAAGCAACTCAATTTTAAAAATGGGCAAAAAAACTTGAATAGGCACTTCCTCTAAAAAGACATAGAAATGTCCGATAAGCACATGAAAAGATGCTCGACATCCTTGGTCACTAGGGAGAGGCAAGTTAGGACCAGTGGGCTCAGGGGTCAGGCGTTGTCCGACAATCAATGTCTCTCTCTCTCTCTCTCTCCCTCTCCCTTCCTTCCCCTCCCTCTAAAATCAATAAGCATGTCCTTGGGTGAGGATTTTAAAAAAAAAAGGAAAAAAGCCACTTACATTTAAAAATCCATTTTTGAAAAGGAAAAAGATATATACTTATCTTAAGCACTTCATTTTAACTTAGAACATGTAAATGTGCATTCCTATCTTCTATTTTAAGACTTTATTTATTTACTTTTAGAGAGAGGGGAAGGGAGGAAGACTGGGAGAGAAACATCCATGTGTGAGAGATACATCAACTAGGTCCTTCTCACACACCCCCACCCGGGGGCCTGGCCCACGTCCCAGGCATGTGCTCTGACCGAGAATCGAACCAACGACCTTTCAGTTCACAGGCCAGTGCTCAATCCACTGAGCCACACCAGCCAGGGCTCCTATCTGTTGGTGAACACCCAAAGCCTTTCTTGGCTACGGGTTTGCTGATTGGATGGCTTCGTTGTTTTTCTTGTATAAATCACATCCATATATTTCTAGTTCTGGCTTCTTTAAAATAGAACAAGAATCTGAAAATACTGTGAAGCGTTCTGAGCGTGGAACCCTTCCAGATCTTCGCAGCATTTTTCAAACCATTCTACAGTTGTCTCAACCACACCAAATTAAGCGAAGTTTTTGGGCAACTCACATTTGTTGAGTCTCACGGACGCATCGGCTTAGTCTCAGAGACACAACTCTGTGGGGTAAATTATATCTTTTCGCATAGATTCAAAGTTGCAGGAAAAAAGAGATCTTTGTCTCGCTCACCGGTTTTGTTTTGAGCACAAAGAGCCTAGCATGTTGTAGATGTTCACTCTCATAAAATTTGGTTCACGTAACACTAAATGAAATTTAATTAATTAATTACAGTCCTGGCCTGGTTGGAGTGTTGCCCCAAGCACCAAAAGTTTTCGGGTTCGATTCTGGGTCAGGGAACAATCCTGGGTTGCAGGTTCAAATCCCCAACCCCTGTCAGGGTGCATATGGGAGGCAGCCAATTGATGTCTGTCTGTCTGTCTGTCTGTCTCTCTCTCTCTTTCTCTCCCCCTCCCTCCCTTCCTTTCTCCCTAAACATACCCTCAGGTGAAGATTTTTTAAAGTATTCAATTAATTACGGTAACAGTACAACCGGTATAAAATCAGCTGGGAGGTAACACAACTGACCGGTGAGCCCAGCCGCTGAATCAGCAGGTGAGTGGAAAAGGGCTGACCAGCTCTGAGCACAGCCCACTGCCGCCCAGGCAGAGGTGCATCTCCCACGGCCTGGCATGTCCACCAAGCCAAGGCATCTACTAGGTGGCCGTCCTCTCTCCTGACATGTGAGGAGCCCCGGTGCCCTGAGGACCCAGGGAGTCAGGGGAAGGCGGCAGGCAGAGCTTCTCCACCTGCGACTCAGAACGAGCTCGCTCCCCAGGACATCCCCAGAGGGCTGCCATCTGTCCTGCTCGGCATGGGGTTGCCACATCCCCATGGGGTGTCCATCGCGCTCTAGCTGCCAGAGCAACGTGTTCGCCCCATCTGGAGGTTCTTTCTTCGTGCCCTTTGCCGAGCGTGCGCGCAGATAAAATCCTTGGAGACCCATCTGGAATGGCACTCCATGCGGGACCGCACACCTTCACCAACGCCACACTGCGGCTCCTCCTGTCTCTCCACCTTGGCGATCACGGTTCGTGGGGCGGTGGGGACATTCAATGAGGTGGCACATGTGAAGCCCTGAGAATTCAACACATCCTCGCTGCTGCGTGTGTGTCTGTGCCTGCTTCTCACCGGGGCCTGGTGAGTGTCCAGAACAAATACACAGAAAACAAACAAGATGTGTTGGTTGAGTTTCTGCTCCCACCACAGAAGGATAAGAGTGTTTGCAGCCCCGACACGTGGCGCATAATCCACCTTTGCTTCTTCAGACCACATTGGTTTCCGGGACAACGAAGACCTACAGCAAGACTCAAGCAGGGAATGCGAACGTCCAGGTAGGTTTGGAAAGGCTGCAGAAGAGGCACGGAGAGACACGGGCCACCTCACTGTCCAGCAGGCTCTCTTTCTGACCCCAGCTCACTAGTGACATTCACACATTCATCGGACGAAAACTTACCAAGCTGATAAAGCTGATTGCATAAGGAATTTCTATCAATAATAGAAAATGGTTATAATATTAGCTTGAGGTTTAAAAAGCTGCTAGTCATTTATGCATTCATTTATTGATGTGAAGCCATCGGCAAATGAGACATGCTGTTCTTGGCCCCACGGAGTGTCTGCTCTGTAACATGATGTAGAGGGAGACGCGGCCAGGCTGTGTGTTGTGGCTCACATGTGAACGGCTGGTCAGGAACTTGGAAGGAACAAGATGGGGAATGAGCGACAGGGGGGCTTGAGCGGGTCCTCAGATGGGCCTCTCTGCTAGGAAGGCGCCCCAGGTGCTCATTGGCCCACAGGCCCTCGCTCTGCAGTGGGAAAGCGCTGAGTAAAAACCGTCACAAGACTCCCCGCCCCGTCACCGTCTGTCAGCCTCCTGCGACTACTCCGTGATTCTTCAACAGGCTCCCGAGCCCGTTGGCCATGGCGGTGGGGATGGAATTTACTGATGGGTCAAAGACACACCCGTAGACATTCCTGCACCAGTGCTCGCCTGGCTGCTAGTGATGAGGGCCAACTCGCATCTGGCACGGGTCACTCTCTGTCCCCTAATGTTGTCTGCCGTTGACAGGCCATCCTGTGGTGACAGAGAGCATTCGGTCCCTTCTCTCATGAGGATCAGCTTTGGCCCTCATGGATTAGACAGTTATTCTGGACTTGAACTTGCTCTCTGCACCTGGCCGTCTCTGGTGGGCATCGCCCTCCACCGTACACACAGCTTCTGTCCAAGGAGCACACGGCAGAGACAGGAAATAAGTCCGTGAGTGGCTGCACATGCAGGTGGCTGATGCTACGTTCTCCACGTTCACCCAGAGAGAGCTTTGCAAACAGGCTCAAACCGCACAACGGATGTTGTGACTGGGCTGGACTGTGTCACGACGAGCACTGTCCTCTCTCAGTAGTTATGAATTTCTGGGCATCCAAAGGTAGCCACACTCTTTCTGACTAGGCTAAAGGGGACTGACGGGCACCAGGTAAGACCACATTGAACACATCGGTCACTGCACCTGAACAGGAACCCTAGGACAACCTGGGCAAGCTCACACCCTGCTCCCTCCCTTCCTGAAACACCCAGCTGCCTTGTGAATGCAGCTGAGGGGGACCAGCAGTGCCTCCCTGGTGTGAGAGTCTCTCCACTAGCTGCCTGAGGCTTGCTCATGAGTGCCCTGGGCCCCTTTGCCATTTCCCCGAGGAGCTTCAGACCCTCGTGCAAACAGGACAGCTGGTATGGTGAAGCCCCAGGTGGACAGGCAGGTGGAGGCTGGCTGGGTCACGACCCTCCCGTGCAAGGAGACAGCGCAGTCAACAGGGAGGCAGACTGTCCCGGTTTGCTGGGGGCAGACCAGGCTTTGGCACTGACAGTCCTGCCCCAGGAAAGCCCTCAGGCCGAGGAAAACCACCCTGGCAGTCAGCCGAGGGAAAGGAAGGGTCTGCACGGTGCAGTCGACCGCAGGTCACAGCAGGAGGAGCTGGAACCCGTGGTGGTGGCACAGAGCAGTCTCGTCTCTCATATCTGCACACAGACCTGTACACAGGCCCACTCTCAGACCTTCCAAACTGCTCACGTCCCTGTGTCCCCTCTCTGTCACAGCTGGGAAAGATGCTCAGAAGTCCTGGAGCCTGCTTTCTCGCAGCCAGCTGGCTGACTGCTTCGTGAGGCACGCCCTGCGTGGCTGCTTCAGCCTTCCCTCTTTTCGCCACTTCAGCCGACCTTGTCGAACCTCTGCCAGGGCTCCTGCCTCTTCCCGTTACCTCGGCCCTGCGGCTGAGTGCCAGGCACACTTACGTGACCTCTTCCCTCTCTGCCTGTGACTCACGCAGCAAGCAAAAACCACATGAGCGTCTTCTCTCACTGTGGCGGTTGCTTTCGAGGCGCATGCACCGCAGACAGGTGTGCCTTGTGGGTCAGGAGAATGAACATCTTCTGAAGGTCAAAGCCATGTCTTTGAGGGTTAAAAGGGGCAGGACAGCAATCTTAGACAATTGATTCGCACGATGGCAGGAAGGGAAGTGGGTGGAGTCCCAAGGGTCTTGTGGGAGCCCAGCTCTGGGGGCCCTGGAGAAGTCGCCTCACCAGCCCGACTCTCCGGGTCCTTGTGAATGACAACAAAGGGGGTCAGATGGGGCAACACAAAAGTCCTCCCCATCACTGTCAACTGGGAAAAAACAAAACAGCTCAGGATGACATCTCCAGCGGGCCCGAGGGCGGCAGGCTGAATCGGAACCACCTGGATGCTTTTGCAAAAAACACCGGCTTCTCCGGCCCGACGCCAAGGCATGTGGGCTTTTGGAGGAGAAAGAAGCAGTTCTGCTTTATGAAAGGGCTTCTGGGGATTGTGATGGTCACTGTGGTGGGCAGAATAATGTCCCTGCCTAATCCCTGGAACCATCAGCACGTCAGGTTACATGCCAAAGAGGAATTGAGGCTGCTTATCAGCCGACCTTCAGATAAAGAGATTCTCCTGGGTTACCCACATGGGCCCGAGGAGCCCTGCAGGTGGAGGAAGATGGCAGACAGGTCAGAGTACTCAGACCAAGAAGGGCTCTGCTGTCCACGGCTGCCTTTGGAAACGGGGGACAGGGCCACAAGCCAAGGAACGCAGGAGCCCCCAGCAGCGGGAAGAGGCGAGGGACAGATGCTCCCCTGGAGCGTCCAGAGGGAGCACAGCCCTGCCCACACCTTGACTTCAGCCCCGCGAGACCCAAGCTGCACCTCTGACCTCTGGGAACAGAACCGATTTGTGCCGCTTCAAGCCAGTAAACGGGGCTGGTTTGCCACAACTGCCCCAGGAAACAAATCCAGTGACCTCGAGGGCCAGGGTGCGGACACGCACTTCCTCTCTCCCACAAACACAGTCTCACACACACTCACACTGACACCCTTACACACCCGCATGCTTGCACACACATACACCCCGCCCCCCACACTCCTTCACGCACACACACTCACACACACGCACGCCTTTAAGGGCTAATCCATTCAACTGCCCTGGATGCCACGAAATTATGTCTATGGACTCTTCAGTGTCCCCAAGAGAGAAAGCTGTAAATCTCCTCGAGCCAGGCCAAGGAACGATTCCCAATGAAAGGAGCTTCAGGGCCTGAGGGGCTCTACAGCCCCACCTCCCGCCAGGCCCTGCCGGCTCCCCGCAGCCCCTCACTGAGCCACACAGACCAGACCCTGACCCCTGGAGAATCTCTCCACCCGCCTACAACCGTGCCCCTCTCCCTCTGGCACCTGAGGGAGCCCCTTGCTTTCTGTCCCCCTCTGGACGCCTGTCCCATGCCCCGCCAGGGTGTGTTCCAAACGTCCTCCTGATACCAGCCTACGGTTCTGTCTTACTCACCACAACTCTCCTCGGCACTTGCTGTACACCTTTTTAATTCACCGATGAAGCATCACTGGACAAATATTCTTCTTAAAATAGGAGCCCCTGATCTAAACACTAGACTTTGCGTAGTGATGGAACAGGGGTGGAGGAGAGTATCTTGGGGACACCAGATGTCTTTGTCTCAAGGACCACTGGTGGCCAGAAGCTGACTCAAGTGCCATGTTGGGAAGAAGCCTAAAACTACCCTTGGAGTCAGCGAGCAAAGCGTCACATCAAACAAGGGTTGGGGGGGTGGCCCTTGTGCCACATGCATGCAGCCCAGAAAGGCAAACCTCCGACTGTCAACACTTCACCCATGACTGAAGCCCAAAATCAAAATAGCTTTTTGGCAGGAAAAAAAAGCAATTCACTTATATTGAGCTCCGTCTTCCCACACTTTGCAAAACATTTCAGAATTCAGAGCAAAGAGGAAAACATCGGGTCCAAATATTCAAAACCATATGTATTTCACTGAGCAAGAGAAACTCGCTGTGACAGAGAAACGGGGACAACAGAGCTGCTGAGCAGATGTGTGAGGCACGGCCGGGGGGGGCTGTCTGTCGGGGTCCACTTGGACACGGGCAGCTCCAGGATAAGAACCGAGCGAAAGTCTGACCTTTCACTTGGACCACACTTTCCTTTCGCAGCAGCCCTCTGCTGATGCGAACAAGCAACAAACCCCTCTGAGACCGAGCCTACGGTGGGGCGGGGTTGGGGGGAAGCCGCAGGTGAGGAGACTAGAGTGTCCGGAGCCGACTGACAGCCGACCCTTGACACAGTCAGGATGGATGAGGCATGACTGCACGGCAGCAGCGGCCATGGCTGGGTCTCCTGGCCATCCCTCCCTGCATGCCTGCTGTTATTGATAGTTGGGGGTGGAATTTTCTGGCGTTTGTACTTTACCGCTAAAAACCCGCACAATTCCCCTGATGCTGCTCAGAAGGATTTGCTAATTGCAGAACAAAGGCCCCTGGACACTCCACCGCTTCTACCTCCCTTGTTTGGAAAATTAATATTAAATCATAGGCAGACCAGCTGCCAAAGAAATGGAGGAAAATAAAAGTTCCCCTGATGGGCCAGTACCCCCTAGAATTCTTAGGAGTATTACCCCTCCTATTATGATTTGAGTACATGGGAACAAAAATAAAGAAACGGGAGTGTGTACAAATGATGTAGATGCCTTCAGGCGGAAAAGTTAACTATTCCCCGAGGCAGATAAATCATAGAGACTTCAAATACCCTATAGAAAAGGTCGCTTTGTCTACTGAATTTCTTGTAACCTGTACCGGCTCATTAAACCCTGGCAAATGTTCTGTTTTTGACCCAGATTTGACACTCTGTACCTCTGATCCTCATTGAATGTTTCAATAGCCTTTTTGGTTAGAATGATCTTTATTTAGAATAGTTATGGTGATAGTTTCTGGTGTTGCATTGTGCTATCTAATGATTTATCTTGTAATCACACTATGTATCAGCTCCTTGATTTATCCCTATAAAAATAAAATTCCTGAGCTTAAAGTGGGGCAGTCCAGGCCAACAGGTCTGACTGTTCTCCTGCACCTCACCCTGTGTCAGTCTCCTTTTCTTCACCAAGCCGTTCCTCCTTCGGGGACCCTGTGACCCGCCGAGGCTGGACCCTGGCACTAGAGGCAGTTTGCTGCCCTATGATCTAGTGATGGTGGAGGGAAAATGCTGTGGCTACTGGTGGTGATGCTGGTGATGGTGAAGATGATGATGATGGTGATGGTCATGGTGATGCTGGTGATGGTGATGATGGTGGTGATGATGAGGATGGTGAGGATGGTGATTTGTGATGGTGATTGTGATGGTGACGGTGGTAGTGACCATGACAATGGTGATGGTGGGGGCGACAGTGATGATGGCAGTGATGGCTAATACATACGTCGCATCTCTCTATGCCTGGCTCTGTTGCAACAGCTTTATGTACGTACGGTAATTTCATCCTCACGAGCACCTACGGGGTGGGCACTTTCAAGATCCCCTTTTTCATGGGAGGAAACTAAAGCACAGAGAAGGTATGCCACTTGCCCAAGGTAATACAGCTAGTGAGCAGAGAGAAACGGAGAGGCTCCTAACACCCTGCTCTAAAATACAGATTAAATGACTGTTCCTGATGCTCGTCCTATTTAGGGTCTCCTCAAGGTTCTCTCTCAAAGGAAAAGCACAACCTGATAAGTGGAGGCAGTCATTCACACAGGTGTGTGAAGTTCCTTAATCGAATGTTACTCCAAATACTTGGGGGTTTTCATTGAGGGTGGGAGGGGAGGGGAGGCATTGAAGAAGCCCCTGAAGAATGGGGTTGGGAGCAGCGTTGCCGTAGTGGGCGGGGCTTGTTGCAGGCATCCGTAAGGCAGAGACATGTCTGAGTTGGGAGCAAGGTGTCTGTGGGCGGTGCCAAGCCGGAGGCTTATTCACCTTGTGAATTTCCCAAGAGACTGCCGTGGGCCACAGAAGAGGGGAGCCCGTACGTGCAGGTGCCACAGCAGCTGGTGTGGAGCGCAGGTGTCTGCAAAGGAGGAAGGGCCTGGCCAGGTGGCGGGCTCTCTAGGCTTCCCTTCCTTTAAGTACAACAGAGAAGCCTTTGTGGGCTGGATGTCGGGGGCGGGGGGG